>JALHCA010000254.1:0-21738 GCA_024340505.1 Tolypocladium nubicola
CCCCCCTCCCTCCCTATCGTCCTCCTTAGGCTCTCGTAACAGCTGTCAGACGGGCCTTGGCGGAATCGGCGGGCCGGAAGGTGGTACGGGGGGTGGGTAGGGCTCGTGGAACATACGTACGAGTGATAATCTGTACATGTATGCAATCGCTGCAAGCCCGCTGCAACCTATCGGGAAGGCGGCCCATGGTCTCAGGCTATGCACCATGAGATAGACCATCAAGGCGCTGGTTGGCCCGGGCCAGGCAGCGGCGCTGCCCATTCGCCCACTCGCCCATCTCGGGTCTCTCAGAGCTCGTAAACCAGCTTGACGCCGCTGACATGACCCTTGCGCATCCTGTCCAGACCCTTGATCACGCCATGCAGCCCATCAGAGCCCGGGTCGAGGGGGTGGGGGTGGATCTCGCCGGGCGTGTCGACGAGAGCCTGGGTGCCCCGATACCAGCCCTCGGCAAAGAGCCGGTCCTTGGGACGAGCCGGGCGCCCAAACGGCCGCGGCGAGGTCACCGCGCGGCCGAACATGGTGTAGACGAGGATGTAGTCGGGCTTGATGTCCCGGCGCGTGTGGGCGCGCAGGGGCACGGGGTCCAGGCCCATGTACCTGCCCCCCGCGCGCCCCATGGCCGTGTAGCAGATGCGCATGGAGCTGAGATCCGTGATGCAATCGAGCGCGTAAGCAAGCGTGTCAGCCGTGTGCCGCCGGATGTCATCGCCGCAGGCGGGCGAGTGGTAGTCGAAGGCGGCCTCGGCGCCCAGCGCCTTGACCAGGGCGAAGTTGCGCGGCGAGCACGTGCACACGGGCACGAGGCCCGACTTGCGCAGCATCTGCAGGGCCATGGCGCCGCAGACGGTGCTCCCGCCGTAGACGAGCACGTACTTGGCGGGCGGCGCCTCGTCGCGTGGTGGTGGTGGCGGCGATGGCGGTGGTTGTGGCAGTGGTGGTCGTGTAAGATTCCCCAAAGCACCCACACGCACATGTCGTCCAGCTCCTTCTATGCGGTCAGCAGGCGCGGTTGCGGCTTCTAATTCTTCCTTCTCGCCTGCCTCCTCCCCACCCGCTTCCCTCGTTTCCCCGCACCTTAGCGCTATCGGGCCGCGCCTCGGCCCCTGCCGCCCTGGGCCCGGCCTGGCCGCGGCCTCGTAGGGGAGGCGCAGGCGCCACAGGTGGTATACCGCCATGCCCACCGTCGGCAGCGCCACGCCCAGGCTCGCGCCCTGCTGGTATGACAGGTGGGGCGGCAGCACGTAGACCAGATCGCCAGCCACGGCCACGAACTCGGCAAACGCCCCGTTGTCCGGCCGGTCGGGGTGGTTCCCCCAGACGCAGCCGAACACAGCCACGCCCGCCTTCAACTGGCCGTTCTTGACCGAGGGGCCCACCCTGACCACGTCGCCTGCGAACTCGCATCCAGCCGTCGCCCCGACGCGTGGCGCCATGTCGAGCACCTTGGCGTCAACAGGGTTGATGGCGACACATCTGACGCGGACCAGGATCTCGTCGTCGTCCATGGCCGGCAGAGGGCACGCCTCGTGCAGCTCGACCTGGGCTGAGCCCCGGACCTTGAGAGCCCGCTGCGTCTTTGGCAACGGGCCCATGGCTCCGTCTGAGGAGAGGCTGCCCATCGCTGTCGCCGTGGAGCTCGCGTAGGGAGGGAGAGAGGGTGGGAGCAGATGGATGACGGGGACGCCGGGTGGACGCGACTTGGGAATTTGTTTATGTCTATACTTTGCGCACGGGCTCCGACTGTTGGTTGGTGGTGGTTGTTTGGCAGCATTTTGCATCTGGGAAGTCGGAACGAGCTGCTTCGTTTAAGCTCATGTGGCGTGACCCTGCCACGACCCCACGCGAGGCTCAGCTCCGGCACCCGCGGAGGCTGCGTGAGCACCAAATCACGGGGCTCCGTCACCCGGGGAGATAATATGCAGGGACCATGCAGCAGGGGGCCCCTCGGTCTTTGCCATCCGGGGAGATAATACCAAGGGCTCGATCAACGGCACCCCGATCCTGCATGAAACGTCTTCGACATTGTTTCCTTGCCCCTTTAGCTCCGGAAGGATTTTGGGAATGGACTCGGCGCCTGTGTGACCTTTCGGGGCTGAGATATCGCGATCGTGTAAACTCCGTCGCGAGGCTCCGTGTTGGGAGTAGACGCGAATCTTGCCATGTAAGCTCGGAAGAAGATCAGGGTCATGACAGAGACGGAGACTCATTCGGGGAATGTGCTCGCATCCTGCTACTCAAATAGCGATATTCAAAGTCTCCTGCAAGCAACTCCCTCCCATTGTCACCGTGTCGACTTGATTCCTCTTTTCGCCCCAATCCCCGAGGTAATTCGGGAATGCACCATCACCCTGCCACTCAAGAAGCAGTAGTATAGACTGCAACACTCAAGTCCCCCACAAACAACTCGCTCCCACTGTCAGCTCGTCGGCTTGCTTTCTTTTTCGTTCCAATCCGCGAGACATTGAATATGTCCAAACCAGTGGGCATTGTCGGGTCCGCATGCCGCTTCCCCGGCGGCGCCGACTCGCCGTCTAAGCTGTGGGAGTTGCTAGAGAAGCCCCGAGACGTGCTGAGCGAGTTCCCTCCCGAAAGGCTGAACCTGTGGAGCTTCTACCATCGAGACGGAGA
Organism: Tolypocladium nubicola; assembly: GCA_024340505.1. Taxonomy (NCBI): domain Eukaryota; kingdom Fungi; phylum Ascomycota; class Sordariomycetes; order Hypocreales; family Ophiocordycipitaceae; genus Tolypocladium; species Tolypocladium nubicola. The sequence goes on from JALHCA010000254.1 coordinate 2,632, forward strand.
GCATCACGGCAGCACCGATGTGCAGAACAAGAGCTATCTCCTGTCGGAGGACACCCGCGTGTTCGACGCGTCCTTCTTCCGCATCAGCCCTTCCGAGGCGGACGGCATGGATCCCCAGCAGCGCATACTGCTGGAGACCGTCTACGAGGCCCTCGAGTCGGCCGGCTGCCCCCTCGACCAGGTGCAGGGCTCGCTGACGTCCGTCTACGCCGGGCTGATGAACGGCGACTACGCCGACATCCAGGCGCGCGACCTCGAGACGATACCCACCCACAACGGCACCGGCACGCACCGGAGCATCCTGTCGAACCGTATCTCGTATTTCCTCGACGCCAGGGGCGCGTCCATGACCATAGACACGGCCTGCTCCAGCTCCCTGGTGGCCCTGCACCAGGCGGTGCAGAGCATACGGCTCGGCGAGAGCGACATGGCCATCGTCGCCGGGGCCAACCTCCTGCTCGACCCAACCATGTACGTGGCCGAGTCGAAGCTGCACATGCTCTCCCACGATTCCCGATCGCGCATGTGGGACGCGGCGGCCAACGGATACGCCCGCGGAGAGGGCTTCGCGGCCATCGTGCTGAAGCCGCTCGACGCGGCGGTCCGCGACGGGAACCAGGTCGAGTGCGTCGTCCGGGGCAGCGCCGTGAACTCAGACGGGCGGACCGCGGGCATCACGGTGCCGAGCGCCGCGGCGCAGACGGCGCTCATCCGGCAGGCGTATCGGGACGCCGGCTTGGACCCCCTGATCGACCGCTGCCAGTTCTTCGAGGCCCACGGGACCGGCACGCGGGCCGGAGACCCGGTCGAGGCGAGGGCCATCCGAGACGCCTTCTTCCCGGAAGGGCACGAGGATTCGGCCCTCGCGGGAAAGCTGTTGGTGGGCTCCATCAAAACTGTCGTCGGGCACCTCGAGGGCTGTGCTGGCCTGGCCGGAGTGCTCAAGGCGTCGCTTGCCATGCAGAACCGGACCGTCCCGCCCAACATGCACTTTTCCGAGCTGAATCCGGCCATCGAGCCCTTGTACAAGCGTCTCGAGATCCCCACCGAGGCGTGCGAGTGGCCCGCGGTCCCGGCGGGCTCGCCTCTGCGCGTCAGCGTCAACAGCTTCGGCTTCGGCGGCACCAACGCGCACGTCATCCTCGAGAGCTTCCAGGGGGCGCCCGCACAGCAGCAGCAGCAAAACGATGAACACGCCGAGGACGAGCGGTTCGTGGGACCGCTGGTGCTGTCCGCGAACTCTCGGGACTCGCTCGTGCGGTCAGTCCAAGCCCACGCCGACCACATCCGCAGCAACACGCGCCTCGATCTCAGCGACCTGGCCTGGACACTGCAGTTCCGACGCACGCACTTTGGCAACAGCCGCGCCTTCTTCTCTGGCGCCACGCGTCGCAAGCTGCTGTCGTACATGGACGCCTTTGTTGCCGACAACAGCAACTCGGCTTCCGCCGGCGCCGGCGCAGGCGAGAGCCATCCCCACGCCCTCGTCGGCGGCGACGGCCCTGCCATCCTGGGCATCTTCACCGGCCAGGGCGCCCAGTGGCCGTCGATGGGCCGCAGCCTGATGCTGCATAGCCCGCTGTTCCGTGACTCAATCGCCCGCTGCGAGGCGTCGCTGGCCGCGCTGGGTCACGATGCGCCGTCGTGGTCCCTGGCGGAGGAGCTCGTTGCTGAGGGGGACCGCTCGCGCGTTGCCGAGGCCGCCATCTCGCAGCCGCTCTGTACGGCCATCCAGGTCGGCCTTGTTGACGTCCTACGCGCCAGCGGCGTCGCCTTGCGCAGCATGGTGGGCCATTCGTCGGGCGAGATCGCCGCCGTGTACGCGGCCGGCATCATCTCAGCCCCTGACGCCATCCGCATCGCTTACTATCGTGGCTTCCACGCAGGGGGGCTGGCCAAGGGGGGCGCCATGCTGGCTGCCGGCCTGTCGTTTGAGAGCGCAACTGAGCTCTGCGCGAGGCCTGAGTATGCGGGACGCGTCAACGTCGCGGCTGCCAACGCCCCGACCAGCGTCACCCTGTCCGGTGACGCGGATGCCATCGACGAGGTCAAGGCCCACCTGGATGCCGAGAAGACGTTTGCCAGGAAATTAAACGTCGACACGGCGTATCATTCGCATCACATGGAGCCCTGCTCGGCGGCCTATCTCGCGTCCCTGAAGGCGTGCAACATTCAAGTCCAACGGCCCAACGAGAACTGCATTTGGGTGTCGAGCGTGCGCGGAGACGCCGAGCTCGTGCTGGATTTGGACGACGAGGACGACGACAGTCTGGAGTCCCTGGATGTCCTGAAGGACCAATACTGGGTAGACAACCTCCTCAGCCCGGTCCTGTTTGCGCCGGCAGTGGAGTGCTCCCTCTGGAGAGCCGGCCCCTTCGACATCGTGACCGAGGTCGGGCCGCATCCTGCGCTAAAGGGCCCCAGCACGCAGATCTTCAAGGCCTCGCTGGGCTCATCGCTGCCGTACTTCAGCATCATGCGGCGAGGAGATGACGAGGTTGAGGCCTTCTCTGGGGGCCTGGGCTATCTCTGGGAGCATTTCGGGCCCGCGGCCTCGATCGACTTTGAGGGATACCGCCGAGCCTTCATCGACGGAGAGGACGAGGCCGCATCCCCACGCCTCGTCAAGGGCCTGCCCTCGTACCGCTGGGACCACGGGAGGGTGCACTGGAAGGAGTCGCGCATCTCGCACAACTTTCGGCTGAGCGACCGCCGCGTCCACGAGATGCTGGGCCGCAGGGCGACCGACGACACGCCTGAGCTGCTGCGATGGCGCAACATCCTCCGCCCGGCCGAGATTCCCTGGGTCAGGGATCACGTGTTCCAGGGCCAGATCGTTCTTCCAGGCGCTGCCTACGTCGCCGCCATTACCGAGGCGGTCAAGGCTCTCGCCGACGGAAAGCCCATCAGGATTGTCGAGCTCGTGGACCTCAGGATACCTAGGGCGGTCGTCCTGCAAGAGAACAAATCGACCGAGCTCACGACCACGCTTCGCCTCGTTCGCAAGAGCGACGGCTTCTTGTCGGCCGAGTTCGCCTTCTCAGGAGCCTCGGCAGACGACGCGGCCGCCGTGCCCGAGAAGACCTGCAGCGGGCGCGTCGAGGTCCATCTCGATGCTGGCGAAAGCGATGCCGACCAGCAGCTGCTGCCGCTGCCCAGCCGTCCGCCGCCCAACCTGAACGCCGTGGACCTTGATACGTTCTACGCAAACCTCAGGGAGCTGGGCATCGACTACCAGGGCTCGTTCCGCGCCACCAAGTCGGCCCAGCGGACGATGGGCTATGCTTCCACCCTCGCCTCCTGGGACGCCGCAGACCTCGGCGACTCGTACGCGCTGCACCCGGCCGTACTGGACGTCGGGTTCCACGCCGTGTTCGCCGCGTTCGCGTCGCCGTCGACGGGCCAGATGTGGACAATGTACCTGCCGGTGGGCATCCAACGAGTGACCATCCACATGGGCAGCCTGCCGCAGCGCGGCGGGTCCGACATCAGCGCGCACATCTCGGCTCAGGTGACGGCCTCGTCGGCAAAGGGCCTGGAGGGCGACCTGCAGATCATGTACGGCTCCCGCGTGGGCGTGCAGGTAGAGGGCGTCGAGCTGCAGGCCACCGGGGACCCCCTGGCCAGCAGCGACCGGGTGCTGTTCTCCAACATGCGCTGGGACAGCGACGTATCAACGGGCGTCGACGAGGTCGTGCTTGAGCAGCAGCCGGACCCCGCGGCCGACGAGGAGCTGGTCGAGGCCATGGGCCGCACCGCGCTCTACTACTACCGCGCCCTGCTCGACGACGTCTCGCCCCGCGAGGTCAAGGCTCTAGCCTGGCACCAACAGATGTTCTGGCAGTCGGCACAGCACTGGGTCGACGAGGTCCGCGCCGGGCGCCACCCGACTGTCAAGCGTGAGTGGCTCGAGGACTCGCGCGAGGCCGTGTGGGCGCAGGCCGAGAGGTGCCAGGACGCCATCGACATCCAGATCATGCGCGCCCTCGGCGAGAATCTGCCATCCATCGCCCGCGGTGAGACGCAGCCGCTCGAGGTCATGATGGAGAACGACATGCTGAGCCGCTTCTACGTCGAGGCCTACGGGCTCGACGGTATGAACGACCACATTGCGCGCGCTCTCGGCCAGATCACCCATCGGCATCCCCAAGCCAACATTCTCGAGATTGGGGCGGGCGTCGGAGGAACCACCCGGAAAGTGCTGCGCGCGGTTGGGAACTCGTTCAACCACTACACTTTTACCGACATATCGTCGGGCTTCTTTGAGAAGGGGGCCGACAAGTTCTCCGATTACCGCCGCAAGATGACCTTCAAAGTCTACGACATCGAGAAGGACCCCGTCGACCAGGGCTTCGTCGAGGGGGCGTACGACGTCGTCGTGGCCGCCAATGTTCTTCACGCCACGCGCTGCCTCGCCGACACGATGCGCCATGTCCGCCGTCTGCTGAAGCCGGGCGGTTATCTGGTCATGATGGAGATCACGGGCGATCTCCTGCGCCTGGGCTTCATCATGGGTCCGCTGCCGGGGTGGTGGCTTGGCCCCCAACTGGGCGACGAGGGTCGCCAATGGACCCCTGGCATCTCGCCCGTGCAGTGGGACGATTTACTGCAGCGCACCGGATTCTCTGGCATCGACCAGATCGTCTTGGACCATGAGGTGCCTCACAAGCACTACGTGTCTACGCTGGTGAGCCAGGCCGCCGACGACAAGTTTGACGTGCTGCGCGCTCCTCTGGCGAATCTGAGTCTGGTTCCGGCGCTGCCTCACAAGCTGCTGATCCTGGGCGGCGAGACCCTCGCCGTGGCTAGACTGGCCAGAGACTTGAAGAAGATGCTCGCGCCTTGGGACACCCCCGTCGTCGCTGTCTCCAAGCTCGACCTGCTCTCCCTCAGCCCCGACGAGCGAGTGTCGGTCATCAGCCTGACTGAGCTCGATCAACCACTGTTCGCCAGTGAGATGACGGCGTCAAGACTGGAAAAACTCCAAGCCCTCCTGGATGCTTCTGAGTCCATTCTCTGGACTACGGCCGGTCGCAGGGGCGCCGACCCGAGCTCCAACATGTTTGTCGGCCTCGCTCGGGCCCTGCGCACCGAGCGCAGCGACATCAACCTGCAGCTCTTGGATGTCGGGAAGCCATCGGACGCGAACGCTATGGTGCTGGCCGAGTATTTCCTTCGACTGGCTCTGGCGAAGCAGCAGGAATACGTTGATAAGCCCATGCTGTGGACGACCGAGGCCGAGCTCGCCCTCGATGGGGAGACGTTGCTGATCCCGCGCCTCGTCCCGGATAGACAGCGCAACGAGAGATACAACGCCTCGAGGCGTACCATCAGCAAGGAAGTCACCCTGGCAAACTCGGAGGTTGAGGTCGTTACCCGTGGAGGCGCGGTATCGCTGTTGGGAGTGGGCTCTGCTCTTTCTCGCCGTTTGATGACGCCGCTTACCCCTGAACAAATCATCCTCGACGTACATCTGTCGGTGGCCCTTCCCCATCCGGACCAGCAGTACTTCCTCTGCTATGGCTCCAGTGAATCCAAGGATGGGAACGCCTTCGCCGTGTCCCGGGTAAACCGGTCTGTCATTCTCTGCAGTTCCCACGACACTCTTCGGGTAGACCCAACTGTGTCTGGAGACGAAGCATTAAGCCTCGAAGCACTTGCCGGACAGCTCATTGCTCGCAACCTTGCAACCAGCCTTCCTCGACGAGGGGCCACCTTGGTGTATGAGCCGCCATCCGATAGCCTAGTCAAAGCCATTGAGCACAGCAGTCTGTGGAAATCTCGCCAAGTCTACTATGCCACTTCGAGGACGGATACATCCGTGCCCGCAGGTTGGATCTTGATCAACTCTCACGGGCTTGGCTCGTCCATTAGGCAGAAACTCCCGGGAGACATTACTGCTGTGGTCGACTTTTCTGCGCCGGGTGCCCGTGATCTCCGGGCTTTCGTTCCCGCCAACTGCGTCATCAGACGCTTCGAGCCGTCTCTGCTCGAGACGGACAATGATGCGTTGGCTGGTGCATACACCGATGCCCTCGTCGCACTGAATCACACGGAAAAGACCGCGAGAGCTCTCCCAATTCGAACACTTCCAGGAAGCCCTTCATCTACCCTGGCGTACCCTGCCCTGGTAGACTGGCGTCAGCAGCACGACCAGGCAGTCACGGTACAGGTCAAGCCCTTGACGCCGGCTGGTATCTTCTCATCGTCCAAGACGCATCTAATGGTCGGCCTCAACGGCGACCTTGGCCAGTCCATCTGCGGCTATATGGTCCGGAACGGAGCTCGCCACATCGCCATTGCTAGCCGGCGCGGCGAGGTGGACCCAGGCTGGCTCGAGAGCATGCGGCGAGACCATCGGGCGGACATTCGCCTCTACAAGATGGATGTAACCAGCCAGCAATCTATTCGCTCGACCGTGGACCAGATCAAGGCCGAGATGCCGCCCATCGGAGGCGTGGCCAACGGAGCCATGGTCCTTCACGACAAGATGTTCCTGAATATGGATGTCGACTCCCTGAACAATACGCTGAAGCCAAAGGTGGATGGGTCCAGATATCTGGATGAGCTCTTCCCAGCCCCCGATCTTGATTACTTCGTCCTCTTCTCGTCAGTAGCCACCGTAGGGAACAACCGCGGCCAAGGAAACTACCACGCAGCGAACCTGTTCATGACAAGCCTCGTCTCGAACCGCAGGGATAGGGGGCTGGCGGCGTCTGTGATCCATGTGGGTGTGGTGGTCGACGCTGGCTACGTCGCGAGACAAGACCGCAAGCTCGCGGAGCACCTCCGAAAGCAGGGCTTCATGCCGACGTCCGAGACCGACGCCCACTTCCTGTTTGCCGAGGGAGTGCTTGCAAGCCCGGCCGACTCGCAGCTGGAGGCCGACATTTGCATGGGCTTCGAGCCATTCCAGGACAGTCCGGACGCGCCGCTGAGGCCGCCCTGGTACGGCGATTCGCGGCTGTCGCACTTCATCGTGCAGCCCGAAGAAGACGTGGGCGACTCGAGACAGGGGACTGGCGATGCGGTGCACATCAAACAGAAGCTTGACGAGGCCGGGTCGGTTCAAGAGGCGCATTCCCTGCTCCAAGAGGCCTTTTCGGTCAAGCTCGAGTCCATGATGCAGCTCGACGCCGGCAGTGTGAACGCCCACGTTCCCCTTCTGGACCTGGGCTTTGACTCGCTCCTCGCCGTCGAGACGCGCACCTGGTTCCTGAAGGAGATCCATATCGACGTGCCGGTCCTCCGCTTCCTCGGCGGAGACACGGTCCACGAAATCTGCCTGGACACCGCGGCCCAGTATCTCGCCCTCCGAGCACAGAAGGATCCAGAAACGGAGAAGACTGCAGCCGGTGCGCCCCATCTTGACACGAGCGACAGGGCCATTGCCGGGGAGGACGATCCATCCCAGCCAGCATCGTCAGTGCCTACGAGCGAAAGCGGCCAACAGTCTTCTAGCCCGATGGGTTCGACCTCTCCGAGCGCACAGAATGCTCCAGACTTCCCGAGCACGCCCCTGACGAGGGTCAGCACGCCCGAAATGCCGGAAAAGTCGGCCATTCCAGACGTCCAACTTGACAGTTCTGAGAAAGAGGCGCATTCAGGTATTCAGGCCCCGAAACGTGTCGTGAGGGACACCTCCAGGGTCGATACAATGTCTTACGCTCAATCTAGGCTCTGGTTCCTCAGCCAATATCTAGAAGACCCGACGACGTGCAACATCGTCGTCTCGTACGTCGTCAGGGGACCGCTCGACGTGGCCAAGCTCCGCGAAGCACTCGACAAGGTCGTCTCCCACCACGCTAGCCTGCGGACGTGCTTCTATGCCGATGACGAGACCGGGGAGCCCACACAGGGGCTGTTGCGCACCCCATGCCCTTCCTCCTCCCTCAAATATCTCCACGCATCGAACCGCGAGGAGGTCCAACGTGAATTTGACACGCTGCGGCATCACGAATGGGACCTCGCCTACGGAGACACGTTTGCCGCCACGTTGCTGTCCACGGAGAGCAGGGACGAACATATCATCATCTTTGGCTATCATCACATTGTCATCGACGGCGTGAGCTGGTACGCTATCCTGCGCGATCTCGAGCGGGCCTACACCTCGCAGCCGTTGAGTCGGCAGAGGAAACTGTACATGGACGCCTCGGTCGAGCAGAGACGGGCAGTAGAGTCCGGGGCCATGGACAAGGAGATTTCATTCTGGCAAACGGTGCACGCTAAACTGCCCGATGTGCTGCCCCTGCTCCCCATGGCGTCTGCTCGACGCCGGCGGCCACTTCGGCGGTATGAAAGCCACACGGTCACGCGGGACATCGGCAGTCGCCTCGTCTCCAAGATCAAAGATGCCAGCAAGGCTTTGCGGGTGACGCCCTTCCACTTCTACCTCGCGGCTGTCCAGGTCCTGTTCTCCAAGCTGCTCGACATCCACGACCTGTGCATCGGCGTCACGGATGCCAGTCGCGCCGACGACGACCTCGCCGACACGGTTGGCTTCTTCCTCAACATGCTCCCGCTGCGCTTCAAGCTAGATCGGCACGGCTCCTTTGCAGACCTAGTCCGACGCACGTCCAGACACGTGCTCGAGGGCCGCAGCAACGGCCGCGTCCCCATCGACGTGATCCTGGATCGTCTCAACGTGCCGCGGGATGCGTCCGTCAGCCCGCTGTTCCAGGTCACCTTCAACTACCGCGTGGGCGCCATGGCCGAGGTGAGCCTCGGAGACGGCTGCCGTCTGTCGGTCGAGGCCATCCGCGACGCCCAGAGCCCGTTCGATCTCGGCTTTGGTATCTACGAGACCGCAGAGGGGTCGTGCGACCTGCAGGTCAACGCCCAGAGCTGCCTGTACGACAGGGACGCGGCCGAACTCGTTATGGCCGCCTACGTCGACCTGCTCGACGTGTTGTCCTCCGACACATCTCGCATGCTGCAGCAGTACGGCATGTCTGACGCAGCTGTCGTGCAGAAAGGTCTCTCTGTCGGAAAGGGACCACGCAAGACGTGGGATTGGCCTGACACTCTCTCGAGAAGAGTGGATGCCATGATCAAGAGTCACGGGGATAGCTTGGCCATCGTCGAGCCCCAGGGAGCCCTTACATATGGCGAACTCGAGGGCAGAATCCGCTTGGTGGCTTCAGTGATCCAGAAGGAGGAACCCGCCAAAGGGTCGCGCATTGTGGTGCTCTGCCAGCCTTCGGCCGACTTCATCGTCTCTATGCTGGCGATACTGCGGCTGGGCCATGTGTACGTGCCACTCGACACCAATCTTCCTGAAGAACGCCACGCTGCTATCCTGGCCGACTGCAAGCCCGCCATTCTCCTGTGCCATCAGGAGACTCTGGAGTCGGCCCTTTCGCTAGCTACGGATCTCTCAATTGTCAACCTTTCCACCCTCTCAACTGGGACCGACACCACACCCCATGACGATCTTTCCGACCCGATCAGCCCGGCTTTCCTCTTCTACACCAGCGGCTCAACCGGCAAGCCCAAGGGCATCCAGCTCAATCAGTCCGGGTTCCTGAACCACCTCGCGCTGAAGACGTCAGAGCTCTCGCTGCGACGCGAGACGGTCCTGCAACAGAGCTCGTTCGGCTTCGACATGTCCTTGACGCAGACATTCTGCGCCCTCGCCAACGGCGGCTCGCTCGTCGTCGTGCCGAAGGCTTCTCGGGGGGACCCTGTTGCGCTCTCCAAAATCATGCTCGAGCACAGCGTGACCTTTACCATCGCCACGCCGTCCGAGTACGCCATGCTGCTGCGATACGGGCAGCCATGGCTACGCAAATGCACGGGCTGGACTCACGCATGCATGGGCGGCGAGGCCGTGACACAGCAGCTCGTGCAGGCGTTCTCCGAGCTGGGGAATCCCGACATCCAGCTGACGAACTGCTACGGGCCGACCGAGACGTCGCTTGCCGTTTCTTTTGACAGGTTCTCTGCGAGCACGGCCGGCGAGATTACAGAGCACGCGTCCGTCGGAAAGGTGCTTCCGAACTACTCGGTGTACATCCTCGACGAGGATTCCTCCCAGCCCGTACCGCTGGGATACCCCGGCGAGATCTGCGTGGGGGGCGCGGGAGTGGCGCTGGGCTATCTGAACCTGCCCGATCTCTCGGCTGCCAAGTTCGTACATGACCCGTTCGCCGACGCCGACGACGAGGCACGGGGGTGGACGCGCATGTTCAAGACGGGCGACCGAGGCCGGCTGCGAGCGGATGGGTCCCTCATCTTCATGGGACGGAAAGGGGGCGACAGCATGATCAAGCTGCGCGGCCTGCGGATCGACCTCGACGACGTGGCCAACACCATGGTGCAAGCGGTGGGCGACGTTGTGGCCGAGGCCATCGTCACCGTTCGCGGAGACGACGGCGAGGCGCAGATGCTGGTCGCGCATGTTGTGCTGCGTCCGGGACAGGACGAGACGCTCGGAGCAGAGGGACTTCGCAAGCTGGCGCAGAGCTTGCCCCTGCCCGTCTACATGCGGCCCTCTCTCGTCATTGCGGTGGATCGTCTACAGCACACACCGAACGGAAAGATTGACCGCAGAGCCATCGAGGCCATGGATCTTCCAACGTTGGGGGAGCAGCGCGAAGGGGGCGGTGAGAAGCTGTCGTTGGAGGAGGGAGAGCTGAGTCTGTTGTGGGAGGAGGTGCTCGATCGATCAATGACGGTGTCTAGAGCCGCATTGACACCCGATGTCGACTTTTTCATGGCGGGCGGGAGTTCCCTCTTGCTGATACAGCTGCAAGGAGCTATCAGGGAGACGCTTGGGCTGGCGGTGTCCGTCACAGAGCTGTACCAAGCGAGCACTCTGGGCCGCATGGCGGCACATCTCCATGCCGAGAAGGGACAGCAGGGACCGGTCGAGGAAATTGATTGGGAGAGGGAGACTGAGTTCCAGGCGTCGTCCTCGAGACTTTACGCGACGCCGCCTGGGCCCATACGAGAGTCCAACCGCGAGATTCTGCTGACAGGGGCGCATACCTTTCTCGGAGCCGAGATCCTCCAGGCACTTGTCAGTGACAGCAGCGTGAGACGTGTCCATTGTGTTGCGCTTCCCCAGACGGCCAGCAAGACGGTACCGCGATCCAGCAAGACGGCATGTTACCCGGGCAGTCTCCAGGCCGAGTCGCTCGGGCTGTCTCCCGACGACGTCTCCCTGCTGCAGTCACGCATCGACCTGGTCATCCACGCCGGCAGCGTCGGGCACTGCCTGAACAACTACTCGTCCCTCCGGGCGCCAAACCTCGGTTCGCTGCGCTTCCTCGTGGACCTGACGCTCCCGCGTCGGATACCCGTGCACTTCATCTCGTCCAACCGCGTGACGCTCCTCTCCGGCCAGCGCAAGCTCCCGCCCGTGTCGGTGGGCCGGCACCAGCCTCCCCGGGACGGGTCCGAGGGCTTCACGGCGTCCAAGTGGGCGGGCGAGCGGCTGCTCGAGAAGGTCGCCCAGAGGACGGGGCTCGCCGTGACGGTGCATCGGCCGTGCGCCGTCGTCGGGCCCAACGCGCCCAGCGAGGACGCCCTCAACGCGCTGCTGCGCTTCGCCGTGGCGCAGAGCGCGGTGCCGCGCTTCACAAATCTCGCGGGGTTCCTCGACTTTGCGCCTGTTGCTGCGGTGGCAGCCAATATTGCCCGGCTGGCGGTCGGGAAGCATCACGACGGCGGCAGCCCTGGCGGATGCGTCCTCAACGCAGCGCCCGCGGGAGATGACGCTCCCGTGACCTTCGCGCACCACTCCAGCGGCGTCGAGACGCCTGTTGCCGAATTCCGGGGTCGCATGGAGAAGCTGCACGGCCGCGAGTTTGGCGAGCTGGATATCGCGGATTGGATTGCCGAGGCCGTCAGGGGGGGCATGGATCCGCTGATTAGCACGTACTTGGAGGCCATTGTTGAAAAGGATAAGATCATTGGATTCCCGTATCTTGGGGAGTTGCCTGGAGCGGAGTTGTGAGGTTTTATTTTCTCGTCTCTTGCTGAGGAGGACTTGTTTACTAGATTGGACATAATCTTGCTTGTGGAGTTCTGGGGAACATTGTTTGGGAAGAAATGGCGTTGGTATGGGAGGATCAATTATTTAGTTATTTCAGTTGCATTGGCTCTTTATGATTCTCCAAATGAAGCTCGTTGTATGCGATGACGGTGTAAAGATTCACAGTGTGCCTGCATGTGCTTTATTCATGCCTTGCGAGAGGTCTTATACGGTTTCTCGAGGTTTGGCTTGACGTGGAAACATCAAAGCCCGTAGGCTATTAAGCTGAACGCGAGTGGTACGAGTGGTACGATGGAGACAAAGCTCTTTGTGTGTACAGAAGGCAAAAGGATATATTCCAAGCAACGGGGTGGGAGGCGCGAGCCCCTATTGAAGTACTCTGCCAACTGTCTGTTCCCACCTCTACCTTGGGATGTGTGAGTCCCCAACACACATTACAGTATAGACTGAGAGCAGGAACCAGTTCTGTGCAACTTCTCGCGGCCGGACCTAGCAGTGCGCCCAAGTACTCCCACAACCTGTCACCTACTTGCGCTTGATAAAGGCCAGATCCCCATCTTTGACGCCAATGTTCATCTCGACCTCCTCGATCTTGTACTGCTCCAGGACGGTGGTGATGGCCACCTTCATCAGGACGTCCGCCATGTGCTTGCCCAGGCACTTGCTCGACACGACGCCGAAGCGCATGAAGCCGTAGCGGTACTCGTTGGGCGACAGCTTCGCGAACCGCTCGGGGCGGAACTCGCCGCCGTCGGGGCCCCAGGTCAGGGCGTTGGTGTTGAGGCGGCGCACGTCGATGATGATGGGCGTCTGCGCGGGGATCTTGTAGCGCCCGATCACCTTGTCGATGGTGATGCATTCCGGGACGGAGAACCCTGCGACCTCGTTTCAGTGGCTCTGCCGTCTAGTCTCGGCAGCTGGGGGCACTTACAGGTCGCCGGTCGCAGCCGTATGCTTTCCAGGCACAGGTAGTGTAGAAGCGTCGTCTGCCGAGTCACGTAGCTGTTCAAGTCAAACCCCGGCTCTGCTTTCTGTGTCACGATCTCTTCGTAGAGCTTTTGTTGGAAGTCGGGGTGCTTGGCCAGCTTGCCGAGCATGAATGCCAGTACACTCGCGGTGATGTCGATGTTGGTAAAGATCATCTCGTCGATAGTTTGGAGGTACTAGAGAACGTTAGACTCGCCACATCACGTACAGGTTGTGCTCATACTTGGTCCATCGACATGGCGTCGTCTGGTTGCACGCCTTTGAAGACATGCTCGGCGGGGATTGCCAATCCCTTCTGTATCTCGTGTCAGCAAAACCACCCCTCACGCCGTCTTGGTTTCCCGTTTACCTTGCGCGAAGCCTCCAGAATCTCAAGGTTGAAGGCCTGCCAATCTTGATGATACTGATCCAACTGTCGCCGCGACGGGGTCGGGAGCATGTTGAACCATCGATACTTCTGCCACCGACCAGTAACCGCATACTTCAGCGCCTGGCCCTGCATCTGGCTGATACGAACCAGCTTGTCATATGCCTGGAATATCGTCAGTCCTCGGTTGCGTCCATTCCGAGGAGAAGACCTACATCATCGTCGTATGCTGCGCCGTAGAAGCTCTGCGGTATGACGCGCAACGGCAGGATCTTGCAAGACGTGGGCGCATGCACAACCAGCCTACCCACTCCGGTCCTGAGGGAGTCGCTCTTGAGCGCGTTCAGCCACTTGACGACCTCGTTCTGGAACGAAGGGAGCATGACGAGGCTGGCATTGTGCGAGTAGGCCGGGTCGAAATAGCTCCGGACGACGCGCCATTGCTGGCCGTTGAGCGCGCCGACACATTGTCCGAGTACGCTTTGCATCGTGTCAGTTGCGCGATGGTTTCATCCGGGAGCGGGCGTCAACGAACCGGTAGAAATAGTCGCCAAAGCCCATGCCGGTCGGCTTAAAATGGTCTGCAGAGCATCAGCCAACCCCAAGGAACGTCGAGGAAGCCTGTCATACCCTTCGAGTCGTTGCGCAAGAACTCGCGCACATGCTCTGCCGTATGCAGGACGACCTCGCGGTGTTTCCCGCTGCGGATAATATAGGGTTCGTCATGGGCCAGCTTTTCTCCCTGTTTGGATATAACAGGCCTGCGAGGGCGTCTCCATTGTCAGCCAATCCAAATCCGCTGGCCAACGGTTCAAGACGTACGGCTGGAATAGCATGGCTGCCTTGGAAGTGCTGCTGATGCCCAGCTCTTTCATCGGCACTCCGTCCATGTCAAGGCACTTGGTCTTCTACCAAGAGCATTAGCACTCGCAGTGGCTGGTATCGTCTCATGCCCCAACTCACATTTCCATTGCGCCCGAAGACCAGCGCTAGGATGACGAGACCAAGGACACAAGCTAGGACAGGTGAGCGAGAGGTGTTGATGAGCCCCTCGATGCCACCGAAGGGCCGCAGCAGTGCGGCGAAAGAGTGATCTGTAGAGTTCATGGCGAATCTTGGGATGCGACAATCGCAATTGCAAATCCTGATGCGACCGGCGTGGAGCAGCGAAAGTTGAGTCTTGTCGTCTTCCAACGGACCAACCGCGGCCCTGGTATATCTCGGACTGGCTTTCTCACACTAGCATTGCGGCAGCAGCTCAGGTGGTTCGATGTTTGGGCTGGAGAGACGTCGAAGCTTTCTCCGGACGCATCATGCAAAGTTGGTGCTCGATCGAGAACCCGACCGTCAGCACGGAGTCCGGGCGGGGGAAGATGGGGAAGCAAACAGTCCGTGGCCCGACAGCCAATCCGATTTTGGATTCACAATCCTGCGGACCTGATTTGTTGTTCTGGAGAGGCGTCCAGCTCCGGCGGATGCACATGGGGATTTATCGAGATGGACAAGGCTCGCGGAGATAGTGCTTCCTCCCCGGCTCCGTGCATTAACTCCCCGACGCTGACCTGCGATTTACAAATCTGAAAGCGTCATCCCATAATCACGGAGTATTCCTCGTGACCGGCTATCCACGTCCAGGGACTGTCTAATAAAAGTAATGGCTTCAAGTTCACGGGCGACACAAGGTGTTAATCTACGGCTATCAACGCCTTTCCCTACGTCGACACCCTGACCCTGCACCAGCCGACAAACGACTTTCTCTTCCACTGAAGATGGGCCTGGCGCAATGGGATTTCGAGTTTCCAAACGTGACGCTAGATGCGGTGCCTAAGTGGTCCTACTTGTTCTATCTTGTAGTCTTGTACATCATCACCACGTCGGCGAAGTCGAGTATCTCAAGATCGTGGACTGAATGGCGAAAAGGCTATGGCGCGGTTCCACGCTACCCGCAACGGGTTCCCATCATGGGGTTTGAAATTGCCTTCTCGATGGCCAAGTCGCTGAAGAACCACACATTCCTGCTCTGGCTTCGCAACCTGCACGAGACGGGGCCGGGCAAGGCCAAGACGTTCACCATCGACTTCCTCGGCAGACATGTCATCCACACCATCGAGCCCGAGAACATGAAGGCCCTGTCGGCGACCGTCTGGAAGGACTTTGGCGTGGAGCCCCTGCGGCGCAAGTCGGGCGCCTGCATGCCCTTTGCCGACAAGGGCGTCAACACCACCGACGGCCACGACTGGGTCTTCAGCAGGTTCCTGATCAAGCCCTATTTCCTGCGCGAGGCTTTCTCCAACACGGACCGTCTCAAGGTGCACACCGACAACCTCCTCAGCCTGATTCCCCTCGACGGTTCTACCTTTGACATGCAGACGCTGATGCAACGCTGGGTTCGTCTGCCCTCCACGCATGCCTGCTTGTCTGGGGCTAATTGTTGAGCACTAGTTCCTCGACGCGTCGACCAACTTCCTCTTTGGCGAGTCCATCAGCTGTCTCTTGTACCCGGAGCGGGCCGAGATCGCGTGGGCCATGACCGATGTCCTGCGCGGACTGCGTCTGCGCTTGCAGATGAGCAAGTGGCTCTGGATGTTCAAGTGGAAGTTCTGGCTTGACGCGACAGACATCGTCCACGAGTTCATCGACCGCCAAGTCGACAGGGCCTACAAGGAGAGGGCCGAGAAGGCCAAGGAGGGCGGGAAGGGTGCGAGCAAGGATTCGTCCTTTGGCGTCGAGTTGAAGCCGGAGAGGACGGATTTGCTCTGGTCCATGGTCGGCAATGTCCCCGAGGACAGAGAGCGGCTGCGGTCGGAAATGCTGCTCCTGTTCGTTCCCAACAACGACACGACCTCCATCTTCATCAGCAACGTCTTCTGGAACCTCGCTCGCCACCCGGACGTCTACGCCAAGGTCAGGGAGGAGGTGCTTTCCGTCGGCGAGGATGCGCCTCTGACATACGAGTGCCTGCGGTCCATGAAATACCTCGACGCAGTGCTGAACGAGAGTGAGTCGTTGCCACCCCCTGAACACAAAGAGAGAAGCTCATCGTCGCCTAGCGCACCGACTCTATCCCAACGGCATCATGCAGGTGCGCTACTGCATCAAAGACAGCACGCTTCCGCTCGGCGGCGGCAAGGACGGGAAATCGCCCATCTTTGTCCGAAAGGGCGACGTGGTGCAAGTCAACAAGAACGTCATGCAGCGGGACAAGGACGTGTGGGGCGAGGATGCCGACGAGTTCAAGCCGGAGCGGTGGTTCGGGTTTCGTCCGTACTGGAACTTCGTCCCCTTTGGTGGTGGTCCCAGACGCTGCCCTGCTCAGCTCCTGGTCACGACCGAGGCCAGCTATGTCATTTCGCGGTTCTGCCGGCGCTTCAAGACGATTGAGAATCGCGACAGCAACGGCTACGTTCCCGTCATGCGGGCCGGCCCGGTCAACACGAACGGCGTCAAGATTGCTGTCACGCCGGTTTAGAGGATATGTCTTGTCAGAGTAGATGTATCTAGAGAAATTCACCGTCACTAGACTGCTCAACCAGACTAGGAATACTCCCATTCCTCCATGCTCTTTGGCCTTGTAGCCGACGTGATGAAGCGATTCTCATCCACTAGCACTGTAGACCGGTGGACTCATGTCAAAGAGCCGTAGGCAAAGTCTGAATGACCAAGCATCGCGACCACTCAGAACGTTCTCTTGACATCATATCCGCAGTTGTTGCAGCTACGGCAACCTGTCTGTCCCAGACTACAATTACTGATCTCAGCACAAGCTCCGTCACGAACACGTTCACGTAAATCACAACGTCATCTTGTACCTCCCTGCCAAGCCAAAGAGCAGCATTGATAGGTCAACGGAGAAGAAGCCACTTCTCCCCGAGTTTTAACACCGACGGAGATCAAAGGCGTGTAAGCAGCCATGGAAGACCCGTGGGGCAAGGCTCCTTAACTCCACAAATCAGACGCGCAGTCATGCGGCATGGTGTTTTCACACCCAAACAAATAGATTTCTCGCCTTTCTGCATTTCCATCGTCCGTCCATTAACGTCACATGCTAGGGATATCCGATAGAACTAGCTCAGACCAGACCATGTCGCAAACCTTGACATTCAGAGAGATTTCTCGGCACAAGACGAGAGACGACCTATGGCTTGTCATCCACAACAAAGTGTACGACGTTACAAAGTTCCTAGACGAGCACCCGTACGTATGCGTATCTCGCCACCCCTCCGGCCATTCTGACGTGTTTCAGCGGCGGTGAAGACGTCCTCCTCGACCCAGCGAGCCAGGACGCCAGCTCGGAATTCGAAGATGTGGGACACAGCGACGAAGCACGCGAGGTGCTGACCACGTTGCTGATCGGGACCGTGAAAAAACAGGCAGGTCTACCATACCATGTTGCGCTACGCATGGCGGCATGGGACGACGGCTGACATGTTCTAGGCTGGCGATCCCGAGCCGACAGCATCATCGCAGTCTAAGCCCACCGAGACCATCACAAGGTCCGGCAGTGGAATTCCCAGTTTTGCGGTATATCTTGGAGGGCTACTCGGCAGTGTGATTGCTATTGGGCTGTACTTGAACTTCACTGCGCGGCTAGGCTTCTCAGAGAGTCTCTGAAAGCCTTGTGTTGGTCAATTGGACATGGTTGGAACTATCGGCGCAGGACAGGATCCAAGTTCCCCGGGGATCGGATAGGTATAATAGACATGGCCATTCATGCTCGTTTGACAACTGGTATGCGAATGGTTATCCTCTTGATGCTCTTCTAGCGATCTCGGTGATGCTATTCCTTCCATCTTCGATCTCAAACGATCTCGTTCTTGCTCCGTTTCAGCACTATTAATGATTTGTGAAATGCCACTCATAGCCAGGGGTCCGTAGATATTGTCATAGTTGGGTAGATCATCGTGATGCCAAGGGATGACTTTATGTCTATGCCGGTCTATCATTGCTTCCTTAATCGAGTCGAGCATGCGGCGACCCTAGAACCGCCTTAGTTACATAGAGGAAGATATAGAATCATGTGCTGCAGGATTGTTCTGGCATGGCTCTTGTCGATTGGGACGAACCCGGGGGATGGCTGGGAGGACTGTCGTACCTCGGGGTAAGCGTGCTATGCGCGCCGACGACACTGTTACTATATTGTGCAATAGTCTCGCCGAGCCTAGACATATGATCACTGGAAGCAGTGAAGCAACTGAAATAAAGCAGATTCGCTCGTCGTCGATCATTGTCCACTCAAGGACTCTACTGAGCGGCAGGAGGCAGCCCAGGAACTGCGGTCAAGTCTTCATGGCGGGACCGTATACTAGACAAGATCTATGATTGTCTAGAACTCCAGCACTAGCTCGAATCCAGGCAGAATCCTGTTTCGCTTTACGAGTATTACCGACCACTCGATTGAGGATTGGAACGACACTTACACGCCAGGCAATCCGGTGCAGGCGGAGGATTTGCGGTCAGACGCGCGGTTTTTCTGTCTTGCTCATTACTATTCAACCCTGTCATTAAAAGAATTGAGGAACAGTCTGTCCCTTGATTCCAAAATTCGGCAACGTTCATCCGTTTGCTTCGTCATTTTCTTGAATACGAGTCGACAATTGGCTGGACCTTGACCCTACCAACAGGCGAAGGAGCCGCCACAACGGCGCTAATTTGGACAGTCTCTATTAGACAGTCTCTATTAATACGCACCCAACTCTCAATTCGTACGCACCCCCCCACATTCAGCCACAATGCCTCCGACATCGCCCTGCGACGC
>JALHCA010000025.1:0-31417 GCA_024340505.1 Tolypocladium nubicola
GGGGGGGGGGAGACGTGACCGTCTCGGATGGGCACGGATGTTTGACGCGGCGGCGGGCGAGCGCAGGCTGCGAGGCGTTATGGCACTTTGCATTTACCACGTCTGGTTGCCGAGGGCGTTGTACAACAGTGAGTTACGGAGACAGATTCCCCACCAAATGTTTTTATGCCTGTACATCTCCACCCTAGATAGGACGAGCACCAGAGCGATAGTTTGCGATGCGCAATCCATAC
This sequence comes from Tolypocladium nubicola, assembly GCA_024340505.1. Lineage (NCBI taxonomy): Eukaryota > Fungi > Ascomycota > Sordariomycetes > Hypocreales > Ophiocordycipitaceae > Tolypocladium > Tolypocladium nubicola. The sequence goes on from JALHCA010000025.1 coordinate 234, forward strand.
GAGCCCGGGACGTGAGATGATCAGCCTTGTCTGTCGGGAGCCACAACGGCGCACCATTCGTATCAGCTTCTTCCCGCAGATCTTGGCTACAGCTTTCCAACAACACCATAACGGTTGAACACCGCATACTCGATACGGTGACTTGGGTCATCGACCTTACGTGTTTGTTTAGCACAGAGACATCTTTATAGACGCATAGAAATGTCATATCGATGATGATTCCACCAACTCTCCATCTGCTGCTGATTGCGAGCGCCACGATGGACACCCGCATGAAACCCTCTCAGGGTTCCGGCCGGGGCGCATTTCACAATATTCTGCCCCCCAGGCCGTCTCAGCATCTTCGGTTGCAACAGCCAGTCACCGCGGCTCCTGGACAGGCGCATGTTCCCCGTCGAGCGGAATCCCCATTCCCGCCCTCAGAAGCCAATGTCCGCGAGATTCTCCCCCTCGAAGCCGATCTTGGCGAGCTTCCTCAAGCGCGACTTCTCCTTGGCCTTCTCGGCGGCCTTCTTCTCATTGGCGAGCTTCCTGACGACGTCGAGCTCGGCGGGCTCGTAGCCCGGGGGGGCGTCGTCGTCCTTGTCGAGGTCGATCTCGCCCAGCAGCAGCACGTTTTCGCCCCGCACGAGGAAGACGCCGTGCGCAATGTCCGCGTAGAGGCCCTGCGGGATGTCAGAGCCGGCGCTGTCCGGCTTGGGGGCGAATATCCGCTCCGTCGTCGATTGGAGGACCAGGTTTGCTGTCAGGAGCTGTTAGACAGCCGTTCACCGAATGGGGAATGACACTCCGCCTCTTCCGCGCCGACGTACCGAATTGGTCCCAGCTTCGTAGAACACCGATTAGTTTCCTCCCGTCTCGCAGCACTACCATGAGCTTCTCTAATGCGAACCGTCAGCGTCAGAGGTCCTCGTGCTCGCCGATCCCTGGTGCAGGGGCCATACTGTCGGTGAGGTCCAGGAGTTGCGCTGCCGTCGTGAACATCTGCGGCGGCAGCTGTGTAGGCTGCTGCGGAGGGCCCCGGGCCTGAGGAGCAGGGGCCGCCGGGCCGCCCTGCGGAGAGGTCTCGGAGATGGTCAGGTTTTCCATGCTCTATATCATGGGGTGCTATGTCGAGGAGTGGCTGAGAATGCGGCCGTCCACACAGGTTCCGTGAATCGGATCCTCATGCGCTCGATTATATGACCATGGTCGAGGGCGAGGTGGTTGCGCGTTCTGGGGAAAGGGAAGCAAGAAGCGTAGTGCAGCGAGGTCGTTGGAGTCGCGGCCGCCCTGGGCGGGACCAGATCTGGCGAGCTTGGCTATCGATAAGGAGGCATCACGTGATGGTTCGTTGGACCAGACCAAAGCGGCCTCTTTTGGATATGCGGTTGAGCGCGGGGCAGTGAAGTCGATCGAGGGGCAGCGACGAATATGCCGGTTGCGAGAACAGGGAGTGGAGGAGCAGCCTGACTCTGGCAGAGGGCGCAGGTTCCGAACCCACTGGCCGGCATTTCTTCGACGAGACATGTCTTTGCGAGCTGCAATTGGCGGCCTGGGCAGATGCACAGCGTCGGGGCATGACGCAGACATGCAGCCGTCTCTACGAGGCACGCCGAGCTCGGACGACAGAGCCATGGCCTTGTGCGCGTCAATCTACTGGGCCGTTATGCTTCAGCGAGGCGTGCTTTCACAGTCACGTCTTCGGACGCGGACGGCATGACCTGCCCGTCTATCAATGCTTGCTATCGAAGGTCTGTGTGCATGTCGACTGCCAGCCCTTCCCTTTGCCCGGCGGACCAGGATGGGAAAACAGAGCCTCGCGGTGTTCCCCAGAGCTGCCGCCCCTGACGCCATGCCGTTGTGCCATCCAACCCTCGTCATCTTTCGCCTTTTGGTGTGTTTGCAAACAGAAAAAAATATCTATCATGCCTCCAGCCTGCAACGCCTCGATTTCGATGCAAGATGAATCTCGCCCCCGCCGTAAATGATGCGCAGGAAAGGGGTGCAAGAGCAGAAATGAATGAGACCGGCGCCAGAGTACTCTCCTCATGCAGGGTGACCTTGTTCTCTTGTTTCTAAATGGCCCCGGATGGCGCGGCGCTGGCATAAAGCACAGACCTGGAAGTCGGCGAGACTCCCCCAGCGGCACAGGGAGGCGCTTTCGGGGCCGTTCAAGGCGGAGCGCGGGGATTCACGTGCCGTTGGGCGCGAGTCAAAAGGCACAGCGCTTCCGCCGGAGGTCGCGTGAGGCTATAGTTGATTGATGGTGGAGCGTTGAAGGGCTTCTTGGAGCTCCGGCCGCGTGGCCAGTTCCTCAAAGGCCTGCGAGTAGGTGAACCACTGGCGCTCTCGCTTGTGTCTCTCGGGCCATTCGTCCACCTCGGTCAGGACGGTTGCCTGGTAGAAGGAGTAGCGGGAGCGGTCCTTGGACGACTTGGGGGGTCGCTTCTCGTCAATGGTGCCCAGGTCATAGTCGATGCTGATGGTGATACCAGCCTCTTCCCAGGCCTCGCGCGTGGCGGCCTCCTGGCACGACTCGTCCGTCTCCCATCCCCCCTTTGGCAGGACCCAGCCCTTGCGCCGCGTGGACTGTATCAAGAGGACGTAGTTCTGGTCCGGGCTGAGCGGGACGACGCCGGCAACGAGTCGCTCCCCCTTGGAGTTGTAGCCTGCAGGCAGAGGAGAGAAGGCGTCAGTGAACCCTGCGCCTCAGCACGGCGGACGACGCCGACCAAGCAACGGGCGCCGCAACCTGCAGGGTACAGGTCGCGGGCGCGCAGACTCTGTAGGGAAACTCACGCTGCTTGTTTCTGCCAGTGCGGGACTGCATTGACCGACCACCTGAGGCTCCAGCACCAGTGCCTGACATATTAAGACGCTTGCGTCACGAGGGGATGGCTCCTGGAGTCGACGCGAGTCTCGGGGGGTTGCGGCGGCAGGCGAATCGAACGGCGGGAGCTGCTGCGGCTGCAAATCTCACCAGGGCGGGCACTGCACTGGCACAGCGGCGTGGCGTGCGGTTCCCCAGCGAGGTTCTGCGGCGTTGCGGCGGGGCAGATCAAAGGGTATTGCGATGCATCATCGCGGTGTCTGGTCCTGGTCCGTCGAGATTGGGTGCAAAAAAGCAGGAGAAAATTGCCGCGTCGGGACGAGGCAAAGACGAAGCGACTGGAGCAGACCCAGACTGCTCCCGGAGTGCCGGGGACGAAGGTCAATGGGGGTGGTGGGATGGAGGCGGCGGCGGGAGCAACAGCAGCAGCACAGCAGCAGCAAAGCAGCAGCAACAGCTGGTTTATGAGGACGGGACGGTTCCAGGCCCAGCAACGAGGCGGCAGAAGGCCTAGCGGCTGGCGGCTGGCGGCTTGCGGTACACGCAGGCGGTGGCAACCTGATCAGGGTTGGTGGGCACGATGGGCAGGCCCTTTAAAACGTGGAGATTGGGGCAAACTCTGTCCGCTCAGTCGACCGACTCGCCTGGCCAAGGTGTAATGGCTTGCTCCGTACGGCAAGGTGGCTCGTGGCGGCCCTGGGGTGGGATCCGGTCCGGACGACGACGGACGAAAACGGGCGTCCCAGAATGTGCTCAGCGTCACCGTCCAAAACCCCGACGAGACTGAGACTCGAGGTGAGCAGGGCAACAGGGGTCCGTCACGCCGGGTCCCACGACGACCTGCGGTCGACTTGAGGCTGCCGTGGCTGGATGGAACAACGAGGTGGAGGTCGCTTCCCAGCGGCATCTAGAGCGCGAGGGGAGAGCCGTTGCATGTCTCGCTCGTGCCACCGCAACGGCTGGGAGGGGACGGAGGAGCCACTCGGTTTTATACCTCCAGGCCCGCCGCCGCGTCGCGCGAGCCACGGACGGCACGGGCAGGAGATCGTCCATCATCACGCGCAGGGCGTGCAGTGGCAATGTCGAGTCTCCGGGCCAGAGGCGAGCTCGTACAGTATGCGCGCCCAGCGTGCGGCGTGCCACCGCAGCGACTGCAGCGACGGGCCAGGGCCAGGGCCAGGGCCGGCCAGCGCATGGAACGGGGAATCGAATCCCAGGACGACGGACGAAAACGAGAGAGTCATGCACCTTACATGAACGGGGTTGCAGCAGGGCGCCGCTTGGGGTAAGCCTCAACCCAAGCCCCCGATGTTGGTGGTTGGTTCCAATGCACCGGCGCCGACCAGCGGCCAGCTGCGTCGCTGCACCAGGCGCGCTCCCATTGCTACTCGTACTCTCGAGGCGGAGAGACGGACGGCAGAGGGCCTGCAGCTCTGTACTTCGTACTTCGTACACATCAGAGCCAACAATTGCGGGGGGGTCGTGGTCCAACGATGGCTGTTCTTCTTGGCTTCTTCCCACGTCGCCTCGCCGTGGTGCGTCGACTCCCCCGCCTCGCGACGGTGCCGCGCGACAGAGACACGCCGGGGTCGTCGACGCATGCGTGCAGCTGCCACGCCCGCCAAGCGCTCACCGGGCCCCCGAGCAAACATGCCCTTGATTGCTGCACCGAGAAACCCTGCAAGAGGGTGTCCATCAGATCTGCATCTGGCGTGGGCAGAGTCATGGCATGCACGGTAGAGACAGGGCCGCGCAGGCTGCATGAGCCCAGCCGAGCCAGGGCCAACGACACCATCTTTTCTTGTTAGTGAGCAGCCAACAGCCAGCCCGGCCACCCCAGCACGACGGGGAGCAGCGACGGCTCCCGACTCGCCCAGGAGCGTCGTGTCCAGCATGGGCGCCCATTCATGTGAATGCGGGCCCGTCCATGACATCGGCCGCCTGCTCACCTTGATGGGGGAGCCTGGGGAGTTCCAGCTGGGGCGTCGGCCAGCTCGGGGCTCGTCGCCGACGACCTGGAGCCCGGCACCCCGCGGCGCGTCCCGGCTCCTCGAGCTGCCCGCCGCCCCGAGGCTTGGTGAGTGGTACACTGCTTGTCGAACCGCCGTGAGGGCAGCCGGATGATGTCAAGCGGACGTGGCCGTGGACGTTCGTGCATCGAGCGCGAGCCCCTCACTGGACCCTCGACCCCTCATCCCCTCATCCCCTAGGGAGAGAGAGGTACGAAGTACCTAGTGCTAGTAGTCCGTACCAAGACGTCGACCTCGTCGCCTCGAGACTCTGCTCGTCTCACCTCAGCAGCCTCCCTCCGACACCCATCTCCACGCCAGCTCTCCAGCCCTGCCTCGCCTCGTCCTGGGCATCCACAGAGCCGGGTCTCGAGGCCAGCGACGCCCCGCTGGTGGCCGCATCGTCCAAGGTCCGCTGTCGGCTCGGCCAGCCCACTCTGTCGCCGTCCACGCGATCGTCTCGCTGCATCGTCGTGTGAGAGCCTGCCAACGCGCCATCGTCGGCTTCTCGTCACCACACCACCCGCCCCCTACATATGCCCGCACAGCACCTGGCACGGCTCGGTCCCTCTGCTGAGGCGATACTACCGTGCTGCCCGTTTACGCGTCGGCTTGCCCCTTCAGGAAGAAACCCTCGGCGCAGGACGAGGCGCACATCGCCAGCGGGTTCCCTACCCCTCTACGAGCACTCCGTGCTCCGTCGACGACGCTCAGCTGCAGGCCCAACTGGACAGCGGCGTTGAATCGATCCGTGATGGAACCAAGTGACTCGCAGACCCCTGAAGGCGCCTCTTCCGACTACGAGTTTCTCTCTCCAATCGGTGAGTAACGCTCGTGCTCCAGTCGCCCTGTTTTCAACCCACGCTCCCCACGTGCTTCTTCCTGTGGATCCCGTTGGCTGCTGAAGCAAGCATCCGCGGGAGAGGCGTCGACTCAACATCGTGGAACCCGTTTCTCGCCACGGGTCGCGCGTCTCCCACCGTTTGCTTGCTCGCCTTACCCGCCTGAGGAAGCCATCATGATCCGGGGCTTCTATCCCCTTTTGGTCTCTGCCGTGACCTCTGTCCCGTGCCCTATGCTTTTTTTATTTTGCCCGCTGTCATTGGACCCTTGGCTCGTTCCCGGCTCCCGCATGCCTCGTGTGCGGATTGTCCCGAAACTTGAGAGACATCCTCACGATGTTCGGGCTCCGCCGGCAAAAGCTTGCCGTGGCGGGCCAGATTTGACTGGCGCATGAAGCTCTGATCGTGGAAGTGTCCTCGGTGTCTCGGCTTGTTGGCCGGCATATATCGGACGACTTGCTGCCAGTCATGCCTCGTCGTCATCGAACCGGTAGACGGTACTTTGAACTTCCAAGTCCTGCCATTAGACGCTGACACTGGTTGCTCCAGGATATGCCAATTCTTCGAGGTGCGGGTACTGCGGCAGCCGTGATCCAAGACAATCCAAACGTGAGTGCTCTTTCGTCGTCGCTGTTCAACGTCACAATTTTGCCATCCTCGACATCCTTACTTTACCCCTGGCAACTCACAACTAGCTGCATACAACTGCCAGCTCCAAAAGTAAAGCCAACTCAAAGCCACCGTTTCGCCGGCCGCTGCGCCAAGCCGCCTCGTTCACAACTCGCACCACGTCTGTCCATTCGATGAAACACTGACACTTGACCGTCCTCCAGGATTTTCGTACTATGCAACCGCAACGTCCCTGAGCCCCAAGTTCTACCAGACACTGCTTGATCGGTGTTGGAGGCGTTCTGGAACGCTGTTGTATCGCCCAAACCAGCGACAAGCCTGCTGTCCTCACTACACTCTCCGCCTAGACTCTACTAGGTTCAAGCCTTCCAGAGATCAGCGTCAAACCGTCAATCGCTTCAACAAATACGTGCTTGGCGAATCGTACATCAAGGAAGCAGCTCGGCTGTACCCGAGATCACGACAAGAGACAAAGAGACGAGACAACGAGTTTTGCTTGACTGAGCGAGTTCACGAGGCAGAATTGGCCAATCTGAAAACACCGCCCGAGCCTGCCCATAAGCTTGTCGTTACCCTGGAAGAAGACACGTTCACCGAGGAAAAGTATCGCGTGTACGACAACTATCAAAAGGTGGTCCACAATGATGCCCCGGAGGATAGAACTCGCCGCTCTTTCAAGCGCTTCCTGTGTAGTTCGCCCCTGCGGCGCCAGGTCGTGGCTGGACCCGATGGGCACAAGCGCCGCCTGGGGTCGTATCATCAGTGCTACCGAATCGACGGCGACTTGGTTGCAATTGGTGTCCTCGACCTGCTGCCCGAATGCGTGAGCTCCGTGTACTTTCTCTATCATGAGAGCGTACACAAATACACACCAGGAAAGCTGGGTGCCGTCTACGAGATTGCCCTAGCCGTGGAAGAAGGCTATCGTTGGTGGTATCCGGGCTTCTACATCCACAACTGCCCCAAGATGAGATACAAGATCGACTACTCGCCACAGTACATCCTTGATCCTCAGGCGCTGAGCTGGGACCCGTTGGACAAGGAGGCCTTGAGCATTCTCGACAGGAAGCCGTTTGTCAGCCTTTCCTTGGAACGGCAAGCCGCCTCCAACGGCCGCGGTGAAGGCCTTGAGCACACTGGCAACACTAAAGCCGCCGCTACCACAGACGGAGCCGACGACGACGACGACGAGGGCAGTGCTTCGCTGTTTAAGTCCGACATGCCTGGGGTTGCGTCCCTTGCGGACATGGAGGAAGTTGATTTAGACCACATTGCCCTGAAAGTGTTCCCTACCGGGCCGCTTTTTGAGACGTCAGACTTGGTTAGCTGGGATTCGAAGAAGATCACAGACTGGCCGTCCGTCAAAGCTTCGGTCGCGGAGTTGGTGGCAGCGCTAGGGCCCGATCTCGCGGGCTCTATCTGCTTGGACTCTTCATCTCGCCAATGAGGGCGATGTGCTTCATGGTTCATTAGATGTGAGATTTACTGGTAATGTGACAATGTCCGTTCATACAATGAGTACATGCAGTGCCCAGCTATTCGAATATCTCGGGGTGAAGGTCCGAATGCGTCTCGGTAGAGCTTTTGTACAACTCTTGGATCAGGTTAGGCAAAAGTCAATTCACAGCTGGACTTCATTTGCATACCAATGTCATTAGGGAGTGGTTGTTGCCAGGCTGTTGAACAGATGCAACGAGGTGCTGGAGCTGTCTTGGTTGGGTACCCCACCAAGCCCACTTGCATGGATCCCCCGCATCTTATCGCTCACCTAGGTGAGAAGCTCAACTTGCCCTCCAAAAAACTTTCAACGTCAGGCCAACCCGCAGCAGTCCAGCCCCGTCGCGATTGATCCCGAAACGCCATACCGCGCAAAGCCTTGATGGACGTGCGGCGACCATGACGACCCAACAAACCCTCCTCTCGCCCGCCGAACTCGCCTACCTGCACAGCTCGCTCTCGCTGCGGCCGCCCATCCGCCCCGACGGCCGCACGCCGACGCAGTTCCGGCCGCTGACGGCCGAGACGGGGATCCTGCCGGGCACCAACGGCAGCGCGCGGGTATGCTTCTCCGACGGCACCGAGGCCATCGTGGGCGTCAAGGCGGAGCTTGAGAAGACGGCCGGGGCGCCGGCGGCCGAGGACCTCGAGGGCGGGCGCGAGGTGCAGCGGGGGAGCGGCGACGCCGACGACGACAAAGCCAAGGCGAGGGGGGACTGGCTGGAGTTGACGGTGGAGATTCCCGGCCAGCGCGACGACGAGGCATCGACGGTGTTTCTGGCGCAGATGCTGCGGGAGGCTCTGCTGGCGGACGGCGAGTTTGCCAAAAAGCTGTGGATCAACAGACGCTTCCACTGGAGGTTATATCTCGACGTGAGTTTCACGAGAAAACGGCCCGTCTGGTTGTTACAGTTGCTAAGACGCGGTTTCGCAGGTTCTCCTGATATCGCCGCCGCTGTCATACCCCCTCCCTCTCCTCTCCCTCACCACCCACCTCGCCCTGCTCGCCACCAGGCTACCGCGACTAAAGTCCGAGGGCGACGAGGACCCCATGTTCGACGACGACTGGGAGGCCTCGACGTTCCTGTACCCACGGGAGGGCGCCTCGACGGGGTCGCGCCCGCCCATCACGCTGCTCGTGGTCGCGGTCGGGGACAGCATCATCTTCGACCCGGCCAGGGAGGAGCTCGCCGTCGCCGAGTCGGCGCTGGCCGTGTCCGTGTCGGAGGTGCGCACGCGGGGGAAGCAGGGGGCCATGGACGTCGACTCGGGCCGCGAGCTGCGGCTGCTGTCCATGCGGACCGTCGACCCGCCGTCGAGGCTGACGCCGCCCGGCGTCCCCAACTCGGCCAACGTGGCGACGACGGGCACGCCGGCCGCGTCGCAGCAGACGCAGCAGCAGAAGCTGGACGGGCAGCCCGAGGAGGGCGTGTGGAAGGCGCCCCTCGGAGGCGCCAAGTTCGCTGTTCTGGACGGAATCATACAGGCCGTGTTGGGGCCGGAGAGCGTGGCGCACGAGGTCTTGGACGGTCTCGAGGGCGTTGAGCTTGCATAGAGTCATGGAATGCTAGATGAGGTCCAGTATGCTGGAGCCTCTTTAAACACGGTTGCAGCTGGCGACGAGAGGGCGCGCCGCGCCCGTTCTCCGTCTCCGCAGATGCTCCTTACAAGATACCAAACCACTTCTTCCTGGGCTTCTCCTCGCCCTCCGCCTTGGGCGGCAGCTCGCGTCCCAGGGCAAGCGCCTCGAGCTCCTCCTCCGACTTCCCCTCGTCCTTGCCAAAGACCATGGCGACGGGGTCCTTGACCTCGATGCCGTGCATCTTCATGTAGTACCTGCGCTTGGCGACGTCGTCGAGGCTGCGGGTGCGGTGCTCGCCCGCCTTGAGGGCCTTGTCGTTTTCGTGCATAACGACGACGTTCTTCCAGGCGGCGAAGAAGTAGCCCGGGTGGTGCCACAGGTCGGAGAGGGGGGGCACGAGGTCCTTGAAGGGCGAGTTGTAGGCGTAGTTCATGAAGAAGGTGTAGATGCCCATGGCGAGCAGCGTGCCCTAGCGACGGCGCTGTCAGAAACCGCACTGTCTCATCGTCGCCTCGCGGGGCATGCGGCGCGGGGAAGCCTTACCATCGTGATGACCGTGTGCAGGAGCCGGCTGTGCCAGAACCAGTGCGACCAGCTGCCCTCGGGCGCCATCATGCCCGGGTAGTGCCGCTTGCTCTGGGCGGCGACCTCGGACGCCGTCAGCTCGGGCCCGTAGTGCCTGGGCGTGCCACCGCGCTTGAGCCGCGAGCCGTGGGACGGCGGGTTGAACCTGGCGGGCTTCTCGAGCACGATGGGCTTCTGCGGCCTGTCGGCCGACGAGGCGAAGCGGATGCGGATGTTCTGGGAGAGCGGGATGCGGACGCCGCGCCAGAGCGGGCCCTGCAGGGGGAGCAGGAAGCGCGGGATCACGGTCCTCGACGCCATGGTTTGGGATGAGAGGGCGTGCGTAAGTGCGCTCTTCTCGGGGGCGGCCTCGCTCGTGGGCGAGCTTGGGCTCTCGCGATGGCTTCTTCTCCCGGTACCACAAATTGTTTGCCGAGCTTTCGCCGGCCGAAGGGAGGTGCCCGGTCGTGGCCTGAGGCTCCCCACCCGCAAACCCGTTATCCGGCTTTGCCCGGAGCAGCTGATGTGGCTGTTCACGCGACTGCGTAATTGCAGCGTCCTGGTTGGCCAGGGCCGCCGCCACAGGTGGCTTTTGCCCCCGTGTCCATTTGCGCTGCAGCCGGGATCCTGCGCTAATAGTTTCTCCATGCTGTCATAAACTTCCTGGTGCGCCTCTGGATTTTTTTCCCTGATTCTCCTTCTCCCTCCCATCCTCTCTGCAAACCAATCGTCCACGATCCAAGACCTTGGGCGTTCTTTGTCCTCGACAACCTCACCCCTTACGACTTCCACGTCTCCTTAATCTCACAACTCATCAAAATGGCTGGTGGTAAGTTCCCACTCGTGAACGCTCCCCCCTGGAAGAGCCGAGGTCGGCCGGCTGGATGCACCGGGGCCGCCGCTTGCCATTGAGCTCGCGCGAGGCGCTCGACGACGACGACTACAGCGGGGCTTTGAGCTGTGGGGCGGATTCGAAGGACCTGGGATGGCGGCGCGCGATTCTGCTGTCGACGGCCACGGCTCTGACGATGCGACCGCGCTGCGCCATTTTCATGGGACGAACCGCCTCGGGCCGCGCCCCTGGTCGCAGCCGCCGCTCGAGGTACTCGCGCTTCGGCTGTCGTTGCTTGCCGTCTGCTTCCGCGCTTGCTCCGGGCAGTCCCCGGGCGTCGCCGCCTATCGGGGCGTACATTGGCCGCACGGAAGACCGCGTCGCTGACCAGCACCACCAGGTGACGCCAAGAAGGGTGCCAACCTCTTCAAGACGCGCTGCGCGCAGTGCCACACCGTCGAGGCCGGCGGCGGCAACAAGATCGGCCCTGCCCTGCACGGCCTGTTCGGCCGCAAGACGGGCTCCGTCGACGGCTACGCCTACACCGACGCCAACAAGCAAAAGGGCATCACCTGGGAAGAGAAGACGCTGTTCGACTACCTCGAGAACCCCAAGAAGTACATCCCCGGCACCAAGATGGCGTTTGGCGGCCTGAAGAAGGAGAAGGACAGGAACGACCTGATTGCGTAAGTTGACCCCTTTGTCCACGGCAGGCCTCGGCGCAGGCCGTGCGTGCGCAAGGTTCTCCGGCTAACACCCTTGCAGCTACCTCAAGTCGTCTACCGCTTAAACAGCGACCTGCGGTGTGTAACGATACTACTACATTTTTTGATAGACGGGGACGCGGCGATTGTACTATAGACAACCAACTAGAATAGTCCGAGGCACCTACGACGTGCTTGTACTCATTCAAACTCCTCTTTAACGCCCCTTGCTGTCTCGTCCGAGCACCCGGTGACTTCTTTGTGCGCATCGACGACATATTGTATGCAGATGCGTTGGCGAATGCTTGTGGGACCGCGCTAGAATGTGGATTTATGGACATATACCCGAGCCCGTTGGCTCGTGGGGACTTGCCGAAGCTCACTCCCTTGTTCATGATCGCTCTCCATTCAATGGTCGAGAGTTTCAATTAGCGTTGGCCGTTTAGCCCAGAAAAAGGGGCATCTACCAACGCCGTTTTAGCCGTTGTGGCTGTGCTGTTTACTAAACGCCCGGGATATCTACTAAATACGTATGAAGCAGGCGAAGCCAAGACAACTTCGCCGCCGCCCTTTCAGGCAAACTACGCGCCTCGGAGCCGGTACGAAGCAGGGTCCCTCACGCTCGCACGCGTGTTGTCCAGCGCAAACTCCCAGTCCGCGGCGGTGATGACGCGCGCCTCGGCGGCGTTCGCCATGCACCTGTCCAGAGCCCTCTGGGCCGCCTTGGTATGCAGGCCGCTGAGGTCGGCGCCGCTGAAGTTGGAGCACCGGGTGTCGAGGGCCACGACCTCGAGCTTCTCGAGCACGTCCTCGGGGGCCTTCTCGTGGTTGGTGCGGTATATGGTGCGCAGGATGTCGACGCGCTCCCGCGGGGTGGGGAGGTCGACGAGGAGCTGAACGCTCAGGCGGCCAGGGCGCAGCATGGCCTCGTCTATCATCTCCGGCCGGTTCGTGGTTCCGATAACGTATATGCCCGTCCGGTCCTGGGCGCCATCGAGTTCCGTGAGGAGGGCGTTGACGACCCTGGCACCTGACTCTGTGGATGAGTTGCTGCGCGGGGGCGCGATGGAGTCGATCTCGTCGAAGAAAAGAATGCACGGCGTCGAGGAGCGCGCTCTCTGGAACAGCTCCCGTACGGCTCGCTCCGACTCTCCGACGTACTTGTTCAGCAGCTCCGGGCCGTTAATCAAGATGAAGCTTGCCTGTGCTTCATTGGCAACGGCCTGAGCAACGAGGGTCTTGCCGCAGCCCGGCGGACCCCAGAGGAGGACACCAGCCGGTCGCGTCAGACCAAATTCGCGGTAGAGGTCCGGGTTCTTGATGGGGCCGACGATGGAAGACTGCAGCTGCCTGCGGGCCTCGACCAGGGCGCCAACCTGCTTCCAAGTGACACTGGGTATCACAGTAAAGCCCTCCTTCCTCAGTGACGGCGTAAAGCCCTTGAGTGCCGCTTTGAAGTCCTCCATCGTTATTGAATCTGCCGTTTGCGGGTTTGGGATGTTTTTGGTGAAGAACGACGCATCAACGTCGGATATATCCGCCGAGTCCTTGTCCAGGAGTCGCGTGTGGAGGTTGAGCATATTGTCCACCGGGTTGTTTTGCCTCGCGGCTCTTCGCACGAGTCTCTTTCCCGCCAAGGTTGTGATTGCCACTAGGTCGGTGCCAACATATCCGTGGGTCATGTTGGCAAGTTCAGCCAGGTCCACGTCATCGGATAGCTTCATCCTCCTCATGACAACTTTTAATATGTCGTGTCGTGCTGCGCAATCGGGCATCCTCATTTGTATGCATTCGTCGAATAGCCCAAACGCAAGGACGCTCGGGTCGACATCCGTGATCCTGGAAGTAGTGGCCATGGCGAGTACGTGGCCGTCGGTCCCAGAACTTCGTCGGATACGCTCCATCTGCTTCGCAAACTCGGACACTGCCTTGGCATTATGCTCGTTGTGGCTCGAGGAACCGTGTCTCGACATGACCTTGTCGATCCTCTCGATGAATATGATGCTCGGAGCGAGACTCAAGGCCGTATCGACGGCCTCGGAGAGGCTCTTTCCGATGCGCTCGGGGTCTCGAAGGCAGTCGGCCAAGGACACTAGAGGCACGCCGATCTTTGCCGCTACATTTCTCACGAGCGACTTCTTGCCAGTGCCTGACGGCCCCGATAAGAGTATGCCCGAGCTTAGCGATACCTTTCGGCTCTCGAATAAGTCGGACCCTCGCAGCAAACCCCAAGTATCCTCTAGGAGCTCGCGGTATATGTCGCCTAAGCCGGCCAAGGGTACCTCTTGCTCCGGTTTCTCAACTTGAAAGCGGCTTGGTTTTTGTGTCTTCTTCGCCTGTGACTTTTCTTGCTTGGCGGGCGCTAGCGCATCACCGTCGACAGCCCCGTTGACGACGGTTTCGAGACCGTTGATTCTGTCATCCTTATCGTCGCCGTCGGCCTGGATGCGGCGCTTCTTGGTCGCGGGCGCCTCGCTCGCGCTCCGCGATGCCGTGTCGGTGCCCCAGAGCTTGGTCATCTGGCGGTTCAGGAGGAACCTCTCGTCGCCCGGTTTCGGCGGCTCCGGCCCGTCAATGGCCGCCTCGGAGTCGTCGGACTCTTCCTGCTCCTGCTTGCGGACTTGCAGGACTCGATCTATGGCATCTTCGAGCGGACGCTTCTTCTGCCTGCTGAGGCTCGAGTTGGATCGCTTAATGGCGTCGTATATGGCCGGGATGGTCTTGAAGGGCCTGTCGTCGTTGGCTGCCTCGAGCTTCTTGATGATCTGATAGACGTCTCGTTCGAGGCTACTGCGAAAGCCGATGCGTGGTTTTGGCGTGTCAGGCGGTGACATTTTGTCCCTGGCTCCGCGCGTTCCCCGAGGCAGGATGCGCAATGTCGACGAGTCTCATGGACGGAGTAAGGCTTGTTGCAGGGTTCGGGTGCAGATGTCCAAGGTCGCGACGAGGCTGGTCAAAAAGTCGAGGGCCCCCCGCCAAATTCTCGTGAGGCTTATCGATAAGGGTGGGGTCGCGAAGGACCTGAATGAGCTCGGGTATTAGGCATGATTCCTTCATGATTCGAGCACTGCTTCTGTGACTGAAAAGATGTATACAAAATTGATTGTGAGATTTTTGAGTGACAATAAATACACTATGACAGTTGGTGGCACGAAATTGCAAGCAGGTGGGAGCGACCCGAGCAACGTAGAGCAACGCCAAGGTACTCGTATGGAGGTCCAAGCTGGAGGTAGAGCAACCAGACCTGGACCAACTGTGCACGTAATTGAGACCCAAAACCGCGAATATCTGCTCCGTAATGGACCATTCGACGCAAAGAAAGGCCTGTGTATTGAGACCGCAGACTGGGGGTGCTAAAGAAACCCCTCGGCTCTTCAGCCACCGGGCCTCAACGGCGGGCGTGCTAGTGCCACGCGGGCCGTGTCCCCAACCGCCACTTCCCTATCGTGTGCGGGCGATGACGATGTCGACTCCTTTGCGACAGACAACCACCAGCTCCTGGCACGACGACCGCAACGGCTGGCGATAGCGATACCACGTCTGGCTCGTTCCAGCGCCTGTCACGACACCATGGGCGGCAACACGAGCAAGGTCACCGCCCAGGACAAGTAGGCGCCTCCCTGCCGTCTCGTGACCCCGTTCTGCTCTGCAGAGTACTGACCGGCTCGGCCTCGCCATCAGGGCCATCCTGGACATGAAGATCCAGCGCGACAGGCTGCATCAGTACCAGCGCCGCATCACCGTCCTGACGGACAAGGAGACGGACATTGCGCGGCAGATGCTCGCCAAGGGCGACAAGAAGCGCGCCCTGCTGGCCCTGCGCCGGAAAAAGTACCAGCAGTCGCTGCTGGCCCAGACGGACGCGCAGCTCGAGCAGCTCGAAAAGCTGACGTCCAACGTCGAGTTTGCCCAGATACAAAAGGACGTCGTCTTCGGCCTGCAGCAGGGCACCAAGGTGCTCAGCGAGATCCACGCCGAGATGGGCGGCATCGACCACGTCGAGAAGCTGATGGGCGAGACGGCCGACGCCATTGCCTACCAAAAGGTTTGCCCGCCCTTCGGGGACTCCCAGCTGCCTGCGCCGCGTGCTGATTTCCGCCAAACAGGAGGTCAGCGAGATGCTGGGCGGCCGCATCTCCAACCAGGACGAGGAGGAGGTCGAGGACGAGCTGGCCGCGCTGCAGGCCGAGCTGTCCGGGGGACAGGAGCTGCCGTCGGTGCCGAACGCGCGGCTGCCCGAGTCCGAGGCGGAAGCAGAGCAGCGGAAGTCGGCGAGGACGAGACAGGCGGAGAGTCGAGCCATGCTGGCGGCATGATGACCTGCGTGGACGTTCATTCTCTCGTGGGGAGGCATTTATGGCGATACATAGAGACGGGCGGGCAACACAACAGCGAGGCACTCATACACCGGCGTTTTCGGATTCTACCATTGTTTCTGAATATTCGCTCGCTTCTTTGGATTTGAACCGGCACCTCAGACTTGCACGCGCGTTTCCTGCTCAGCCGCCATACTTTGCCGTCAGCTTCTTCATGAGCGACATGGCCCCGCTGCGGTATCCGCCGCCAAAAATGGCAAAGTGATTCAGGTGGTGGTATCTGCCCGTGTCGTCGTGTCGTCAGCGTCCCCCGGCCTCCATGAACAGCGAGGTGTGCGGTCGGCGCTTCACTCACAGCTCGTACAGCAGGATGCGGTCCTCCCACTCCGCCTTGGGCTCCGCCTTGGGCACCAGAGTCTCATACTCCCTCCAGAAGCCGCCGCCGAAGCCGCCAAACATCCTCATGATGCCGAGCTCGTACTCGGAGTGGCCGCAGACGGCTGACGGATCGAAGACGACCTCCTCGGCGCCGCCCTTGCCGCCGATCTGGCCCCTCGAGTGGTTCCCGCTCCAGAGGTCGCCATGGATGACGACAGGGGTGATGTCCTTGACGCGGTCGTCGCCGATGAGTCGCGGCACGACTTTGGTGGCTACCGTTTCGACGGCATCTGCCAGCTCGGCGTCGGGGCCGTTGTTCCGGAGGCCCGCCCGGAGGACGCTCCGCAGCCGGTTGTCGGCGTAGAAGTCCGCCCAAGAAGCCTTCCAGGAGTTGTCCTGCGCCGTCTCGCCGCAGCACGTCGACACGGGGAACCCAAACATGGGCCGGTCGTAGCCCGCCGGCACCGGGGCGGGCGTCGTGTGCAGCGCGGCCAGCTTGGCCGCCAGGGAGAGGCCCGAGCCGCCGGGGGCCGAGGAGCCGAGGTCGAGAAAGTCGGTGGCGAGGAAGAACTTGTCTGCGGAGGACGCCATGGGCCCGTGGGCGTGCGACTTGGGGCAGAAGTTGGGGACGGCGTCGTGGATGGCGTTGAGAGAGGCGTGCTCTCCTGGAGACCCCCGATGGGCGTCCGGTTAGTGGAAGCCAGGCACTTCTGCGACGGGTACGAACCGCGAAACATGAGCTCGGCATCTCCGCCGGCGCCCGTCTTGACAAAGTAGTTGACCGGCTCGCCGTCGACGGTGCTCGACAGCTTAAAGGTCGATGAGAAGCCGGAGCCGCCGTGCGGAGCCATCCTGGTCCGGCTGGCGTCCAGCCCAAGTGCCTCGAGTATCGTGGGGTCAATGCTGGGGGCCATGATCGGGACTTGTGGTGTGCTTTGTGACGGTTCGGCTCGTGGGGAGGATTCGGCCGGGCATGAATGAGATGTGACTGTGGCCCTTCATTTGGCTGGGTGACGTCAACGGCATGCGCAAGTCCTCGACCTGGTCGCCTGCTTGAGACACCAACAGGCCATGTCAACACGGGCAGAAACAGGAAGCAAAACAAGGATGATTATTATAACTTGATACTACATTGCACTCGTTCCAAATGCGATTCTGCCCAACGGACAAACAGCCCTGATTAACTCCGCCGTGTTTCCAGCCCCACCTCCGGCCGCCCCGGGAACTCGGAGCCCGCTCCGATGAAACGGAGGTCCCGGCCAACGCAAGATCCACCTTTGCCCTGCATTACGCTAATAGAGGCTTGCAGAACTGCCGGCTCTTCTGCTCGCGCCCCCGGCAACCAGCCGTGTCCGTCAAAAACGCCGCGGTGATGCTGATGAATGAACCGCAAAACCCTCCGGCTAAATAGCCATAACGCCCCAATGCCGTGCACCTGCGGATTCGCAGACGTCGTCGGCGCGTTTACTTGGTCTTGGTGACCTGCTCAATGTGCGTCGTCGTCGTGCAGGTGTCGGCGCTGCTGACGGAGGAGGCGTCCGCGTCGGCCTCGCTCCTCGCCGACGTGGTCGCCGCCGAGCTGGGCCTCCGGTGCTCGTGCTGCGAGGGCATCGGGACCGGGAGGTTGTAGCACGAGGCGCAGGGGCATGTCGGCGTGGTGTTGAGCGGCGGCGGGGGCGCGCAGTGGCGCGCGAACCAGCCGGGGCGTTGTGAAGGCATGTTTGGTGTAGGGGGTGGGTGTGGGCTCTTGATAGAGGGAGGAGTGTGTTGATGGCAGGGCGGTAGACGAGGTCTACTGTATATGGACTGCGGCTGGAGCTGCTTTTGTATGGGAGTGAGGCAAGGTTTCAGACGGGGAGGCCACGCATATTTATACTCTTCCCGGCATATCTACAGACTCTTGACGGGCCATGCTTGGGCTGCCATCATCAGTTCCGGTGGGGACACGAGAGTTCTAGACGAGCTTCCATCCAGGAACATGGCCAAAGAGGTGTGAACGATTCAGAGCCAGCGAGCAGTTCCACCTTTTCTGGTGGCAGGCTGGCCACTTACACCGTCGTCGTCGTCGAGCCATAGCCGAACATTGCCGAGCAGCCCTGACCCTGCACGACCTGGTGCATCAGAATGCCAAGCTGCGACCGAAATTGGCCCGCCCCAGGTGCGCCGCTTGGATTTTCGCCGTTCTTACTGGACGTCGTTCTGGGTTTCTGCCGGCTGTGGCGTGGCGCCGCCGAACGCTGACCGTTCGGCGGTCGGTCGGGATTCGCTGAGTATCTCGAGCCTCATTGAGCCACCAACAATCGCCATCGACACGGGCGGACCGTGAACCCACTTCACCCGTGACACTACGAATAGATACTGACGTTGCCTCTTAAACCAAGGCTATAGCAGCAGCCCATTCGCCAGGGCAGCATCCAGGCCAACGCGAGGGGCGAGTCTCGGCACTGGATGCGTAGCAGTGCATGGGGATTATTTTGCCCAGCTCCGTCGAGCCCCATACAACCCGAGAAGCCCAGCGATGCAAAACCATTGGTCCGAGACAGACGGTAGCCGAACTGTACCGACAACTTGGACGGGCGTGCCGTGCTGTCCAGCGGCCGGCGCGCGGATCACGACATGGCTGCATATCAGGTCCCCACGTCCACTTCAGGCCTAAATTAATACTCGTCAAAGCGGCCCAGATCTGACTCTGGTTGCCGCTCCGGCACGCCCCTCGAACGACAAGTGAGACCACGCTGACGGCTTACAGGGGGCCAGGACAGCGCAGGACAGCACATAAGGGGGACACGCCCCGGATCAAACCCGTTTGGCAAGCAACACACCTCCAGGCACGATTCGCAAAGTTGATGCATACATGCTATGGCACAGGTCACTCGTCCGAGGCCCCAGGTCGTTTTCACTAGTCCACCCGCCCAAGAAATATTACACGGAATGCCGACTACCGGTCCCTGACATGCCTTTCTAGATACCCAAGGAGAACTCAACGCCAACGTCGATGTCGCGGGCTGCACCCATGTTAGCAATCTTCAGCGCGCCGATGCGTCCGGCAAGAAGAGCAACTTACCCAGCTTGACCACCTTGGACAGTTGTACCGACTTCTCGGCCGCGCTCTGAAGATCGTCAATGGAGAAGATCTTCATGCCAGACTCGTTGATCAGCTTGTGGGCCTGGTCCACGTTGGTGCCCTGGAGACGGGCGATGATGGGGATCTTGAGGTTCAGCGCCTCGACCGTCTTGATGAGGCCGGTGGCGATGTGGTCGCAGCGGACGATGCCACCGAAGATGTTGACGAAGATGGCAGTGACCTTGGGGTCGCTGGTGATGAGCTCAAAGGCTTCCTGGATGGCCGCGGGGGTCGCACCACCGCCGACGTCGAGGAAGTTGGCGGGCGCGCCGCCGTTGAGCTTGATGATGTCCATGGTGGCCATGGCCAGACCGGCGCCGTTGACGAGGCAGCCGATGTCGCCGTCGAGCTTGATGAAGTTGAGGCCGGACTGGGCGGCACGAACCTCGTCGGGGTCCTCCTGGGTGGTGTCGCGCCACTCAAAGATCTCCTTCTGGCGGAACTCGGCGTTGTCGTCGAAGCCGAACTTGGCGTCCATGCACAGGACCTGGTGGTCCGACGTCTCGGACAGGGGGTTGATCTCGATCTGGGTGGCGTCGCGCTCGAGGAAGATCTTGTAGAGCTTCTGGATGGTATCCTTGGCGTCCTCGACGCACTGCTCGCTGAAGCCCAGCTTGATGGCGATGCCGCGGGCAACGTCATCGGTCACACCCTTGGCCAGGTCGACGTAGGTGGTTATGATGGCCTCGGGGGTCTCCTTGGCAACCGTCTCGATGTCGACGCCGCCCTGGGACGAGGAGACGATGACGGGCTGCTGGGAGGCGCGGTCCATGAGGATGGCCAGGTAGAACTCGCGACGGGCGAACTTGCGCTCGCAGATATAGACGGCATTGCACAGACGGCCGCCAGCGCCGGTCTGCTTGGTGACGAGCTTGTGGCCGATCATCTGCTGGGCAAACATCTCGGCTTCGTGGGGAGAGTAAATGACGCGGACGCCGCCCTTGAGGCCGTTGTCGAAGGTGCCCTTTCCTCGGCCGCCGGCGAGGACCTGGGCCTTGATGACCATGTCCCCGGTGCCAATGTTCTTCGCGACCGACTTGGCCTCCTCGGCCGTCTTGGCCACGGAGCCCTTGGGGACGCCGACGCCATACTATTCGGGACGCGGCCCTGGTCAGCGGCTTGCGAGGCGAGGCGGGCATCGCGAGGAGCCAAAGGGGAGGAGGCGCGTTACCTGTCGCAGGAGATCGGCAGAGAGGTACTCGTGGATGCTCAGGGCTCGCCGTTGTTGGGCAGCGCCGGGCAGTCTGACGGAGGGGGCAATCTGAAGCTGTCGGTGATGTCTCGTTAGCAGCTCGCCCAGCCCAGGGGGCAGGTGAAAAAAAGCTTCCGGCGCACCTTGGAGGCGTTCAGGGCCGACGCCAGGGCGCGGCTGCGACCGATGTTGAACATTCTGGGAGGGAGACGGCGGTCGCCAATCGGGAGGAGACGGGGAATGGGGGATTCGCGATGAGGCAGAGGGGAGAGTTGACGATGTTGGCTATACAGGCAAAGCAGAGCAACAGCCAAAAGCACCTCACCCTCGCTCAATCAGGAAACGATTCTGTCGCAGGTGGCTGTGATCCGAGTTTCGCCGGCGCGGCAGACGGAAAAACGGTTGGGCCGCGGGGTTAGCCGTGCCGCCCCACACGACGGGAAGGCAGGAGCCACAGGAGCCAAGCAAGCTGCTGTATCTCAGAAAGAGCAGGAGAACAACCAACTTGCAAACTTGCATTTTCCATCATCACCATCGTCCTTGTCGTCGTGCTCACTCGTGTGCCACATACGTCGCTTCAACTCCCAGCAATGCAGGTGCTCGCCAATGGCAGCTCCTCACGATGGCATCCTTCCCCATTCCTGCGCTGTGCTCCGCCAGCCCCGGTAGCTCGAGGCAAATCGCGATATCCGCCACCTCGCAAAATGTCCAATCCCGATGCTTCGTTGTCGCATGCAGCTCGGACCAGCAGCCACTTGCGGGTGATAGAGAGCCTCACCGTCTGGCCTCCCTGCCCTGACTGTCCTTTGCCAAGCGAGTGCTCTGCGGCAGGCATTGACCACTGCCACAGTGCCACAGCTCCCGTCTTGTGCTTCCTTTACTGCACGGAGTGGGAACAAAGGACACAGGCGCCCGTCGCAACTAGAAAGCTCTACTGTGTGTTAGGTGGGCCTCTAGATTTCGTCATGGCAGGATGGAAGCGCCTTGTCCGTTGGGCAAACAAACATCTTGAGCCACGTAGGTAGTGTGCCGGACTTCTGGCAAGTAAGTTCAAGCCTGGCTCTCCCAAATTCACAGCTTGGGATCCAGCCAGTCTCTGGGTCGCACCTAGTAGCGTGTGTGCAGACCAGGGCGTCTATCGTGCCATCGCCTCAAACCTATACGCGCCCACTCCCCGAGGCTCCATATAGGGCTTCTGCTCTTTGTGTTATCCTTCTCTTCCCTCCCACACCTGTGTCCCGGCGCCTTCTACTCTCTGTGCCCCTCTTCCCTCTCATCATGGGCATGATAGAGGCCATTGCCTCGATTCACCCCCTGGCAGTCCTACCAGGGGTTGCATGTTTCCTGACACTACTGGTATGGGTCAATCACCGGGTCGCCGATGTCCGGATCAGATGCGCGGGCGGCACTCGCGCTCCCGTCCTCGCAGGAAACTTGATTTCAGGCAAGTCTTTGAAGCCCGAGGGCTCAACTTCCAGACAACCTACTCTCGTTCTTCCGTCTGAGCGAGGTTCCACTTCCAGAGTCGGGCTTGAAACCAATGCCTGCAATTCGACCTCCCATCTCCGCATATAACACCGGATGCTAACAATGGCAAAGCATCCAAACTGTACTACGACATAGGCAAAAGCCAGCTCAGCAGCTGCCTACCCAACTGGTGCGGCGAGCTTTTGGACACCGTGCCAGGAAGCCGGCATTTTGCAGAGTTCAGTCTGACGGGTAGGAAGAGAATCCTCATCACACGCGAGCCAGAACAGATCAAGGCGATCCTTGCCACCAAGTTTGACAGTTTCGGCCATGGGCTGCAATGGCACAAGCTCTGGCGGCCCTTTATTGGCGACGGCATCTTTGCCACCGATGGCCAGCAGTGGCAGCACAGCAGGTGGATGATCCGCCCCATGTTTACTAAGGACAGGTTGAGGAATCTCGCCTTGTTGGACACCTGCACCGATAGACTACTCTCCAAATTTCCACCACGTGCCGCAACGGTGGACCTAAAGGATCTGTTTTACCGCTGGACCTTGGATACAACGACCGACTTTCTCCTTGGAGCCAACGTCAACAGCCTGGACAAGTACGTCCCGACGCCAGGTTCTGCATCCCGACTTTGCTGACTGGCGGCGGCAGCCCCGACCACGAAGTTTCCCAAGCCATGAGCGTTGCTCAGCGAACCCAGATGTTGATCTTTGTTTTGAAGTGAATGACGCCAAGGACAGACGCGCAACAGCCTATAATGCTAACTAGTGAGCAGTCCCGTTGCCTCCCTGATCCCCAAAGGGACCTACTATCGAGCTATCAGGAAGATCGAAGAGTTTATGGAGCCATTCATTGCTCGCGCTGTTGCGCTCCCCGAGTCTGAGCTTGAGGAACTGTCCAAGTCCGATATGCAATTCACATTTCTGCACAGCATCGCTCGCTTCTCCAAGGACCCCAAGATGATCCGTGATCAGGTCATGTCCGCGCTTCTTGCAGGCAGGGGCACCACCGCAGCCACCATGTCCTGGGCCATGTACGAAATATCCAACTACCCAGCCGCATGGGCCAGGCTGCGAAGCGAAGTCCTCGATGTCTTGGGTCCGAACGAGAAACCAACGTACGAGGCTCTCAAGAACCTCAAGTACGTCAGGTACATCCTCAACGAGACGCTGCGTCTGCACCCCGCAGTCCCGATGAATATGCGCCAAGCCCTGGAGACTACAACGATTCCAGGTGCGCCAGGCGAGCGTGACATTGTGCTCCTCAAGGGGGATACAGTTACCATCAATACCCTCGGGATGCATGCCCTCAGAGACTTGTATCCCCCCGTGACGGAGACGTTTGCAGATCCAGCCATCTTCAGCCCCGAGCGGTGGGAGTCGTGGACGCCCAAGCCGTGGACGTACTTGCCGTTCCATGGGGGCCTGAGAATATGCATAGGGCAGAACTTTGCGCTGACCGAGATGGCTCATTGCTGTGAGCACCCACGCGGCCATGAATTCTAGAGCTCGGCGATACTGACGGGCGCGCACCAGTGATACGCCTTGCGCAGCGTTATGAGAGGGTCGAGTACCGCGGCGATTGGGGGGCACAGTCACTACGAGCAGATATCATCGGGACGCCCGCTCTCGGGGTGCCGGTTGCGCTGTTCGAGCCTCTGGTGCAGCGTCACAATGATGAATGAATCATCAGACAAGTAAGGGCTTGATGTAGATAGTAAGGCTCATACAATGATCCATGCTCGCCGTGCTCACGCCCACGCGACCCACGGCGTGCCCAACACCCTGCCCTTGTCGTCGAACCTGATGCCCTCCCCCCTCAGCAGCCTCCTCTTCTCGTCGAGCGTGATGCCCTCGCCGTCGCGCGGCCACTTGCCCTTGAAGCCGCCGAGCGTCATGCCCGTCGCAACGACGCGGTGGCACGGCACGCCCGGAGCAAAGGGGTTGCGCCGCAGCGCGTTGCCGACGGCGCGCGGCGAGGAGCCCAGGTGCGCGGACAGCAAGCCATAGGTCGTGACGTGGCCCCTGGGGATGCCGCAGAGGGCGGTCCAGACGCGCTTCTCGAAGGCGGTGCGGTTGGACTGCGCGATGAGGGCGAGCTGGGGCTGCATGTCGTCGGGGGTGGCGACGGCGACGGCAACCGGGATAGCCGTTGCGCTGGCCGTCTCCTTTGTCGTCCTGGCGGCTTTGGGGGCTGGGGCAGGGGACGAGCCCTCCTGCTTGCGCTTCTTGCCGGCGGCGGCCATGTAGCCGAGTAGGAATAACCCGAGAGGAGCTGTGCTTGGATGAGTGAGGCAGAGGGACGGTGGTTGGTGGCGTGTAAGTCAACGGCTCAGCGTGGACTGCAACAGACGACCAATGCAGTGTCCAGAAACAGGATGCTTCAGCTATCCGACAAGGCAGCGGGGATATATGTACCAAATCCAACAAGGTTTGTAATAGGATCCCGAGGCGTGCAGTTTTGCCCGGCGAAGCGGTGGATGCGTGAACGCCCGCAAAAGGCGCGTGACGAAACGGCACATCGAGAGCAACACCAAAACCACAACGCCAAGTCACGTGGACGCTTTGGAATCGAAGCCGCCAGCCCGCCGCACTGATGTTCGCTTCCGCAGTGGCGGAACGTACGCACGGGTGCTGAAGCAATTCTGAGTCACACATTATCGAGATGGGTTTCACGGTGTCGTTTATGCACAAGTTGCGGGTGCGGCAGCGGGTCTCGGTGACGTATGTACAAGAGTGGTATTAACACAAATCTCGAGGGCATCTTGACGTGCCCTTCTAAACCCAACGCCAGTATTGCGCCGGGTCATGCTATTTCTTCTCATCTGGTGCTCGCTCCGACACCATTGCCGCGAGCCATGCCGGGCTGCGGTATCCAAAATCTGCTGGTAGGACGCAGGCGGTGGCGATAGCCTGCCACTCCAGTCCCCAGCACGCACGGCTTCGAGGCTCGATGCGAGCTCGCGCTCTCGAATGCCTATTTTCTTCTCGGTTTGTCGTGCATCGTCGTCATCGTACAATCTCGTATTGACCAGCCTCCTCTGAATACGAATTTCGCGCACATCGGTCCTCCCCTTATACCATGAACGACTCGCCGCAGCCGCATTGCTCCTCTGCTAGCGGTCAGCCTCGTGTTCCTGCCTGGCCCGGCGGAGGGTTGGGGACATACTTATGTTGGGATTCTTAAAGACAAATCTTTGGTTCAGCTTGTCCTCGGCCCAGTCCATCTCGGTCCCGATGATGCTGAACAGGGCCTTGCTGTCGATGAGCACCTTGACGCCATCCTGCTCGACCGCCTCGTCGAACGCGCCCGGCTTGTCGACGTATTCCAGGTGGTAGGCCAGCCCGCTGCACCCCCGGTTGCGCACGCCGACCTTGATGAGCTTGGGCTCGGGCTGGTCGAGGAGCGTCCGCAGCTGCTCCACCGCCGCCGGCGTGAGCTTCATGGCCGCCTTGCGCGCGCGCAGCTCCCTTCGCGGCCGCGCTGCCTTTGGTTTCGGGGCAGCGGCGGCGGCTGTCTGCGTCTCGCCGCTGGTCGTCTTTGGTGGCGCGGCGGCCTGGACCGGAGGGGCGGGGTCCTCCGCCGTGTGCTTCTGCGTCGTCGTCGTCGGCGGCGGCGGGCGCGTCTCGTGAACTCTAGGGAGGGGTTCGGGCTGGGCTATCGGCGTCTTGGGCATGTCATTGCTGCCCGGGGCGCTCGGGGGGGTGGTCGGCAGCGAGTAGGAGTGGTAGTAGGCCGAGGCGGCGATTCTGCTCGGCGCCGACAAGGGCCGAAGCGAGTGGCGACCGTGTCGCAGGGCGACTCGAGCCGCGGCAAATGGGACGTTCATCGCGGTATCATGGAGATCTGGGTCGCTGCTGCTGTTGAGGAGGAGTGCGGCGAGGAGGTTGAGGAGCAGAGTGCATGATGATGCTAGATTTCAAAGCCGCGGGCTCGGAAGCCCAGCGGCAAATGGGGCCACTCAAGTCGGCTGACACTGGAGGCGCACTACGACATGATGGCCAGTGCCGGCTTCTGCCGAGCCAATCCAATGCCGAGAATTGGTAAGCCTCATGCAGAGCTCAACACTCCCCTTGCACTCGCCCAAGCTCAATAAAACGCATAATAAGTTGAAACTGGGGTTCAGGTACATCATCTACTGCGGATCATGAGTTTGAGACGCATCAGGGGTCAAGGCGAGCAAAGAGATAGCTGGAGCATGTTCATCCTCCAACAGCCCACTTGCCCCTACCCTATATGGCATCTACGTATGGGTAGCAGCTGTTCCTAAACTGTCACAGCCATGCCTCTGATTTCATATATGATCAAATAAATAAAGGCAGTTTGAGTATGCTTTAAATTTTCGTCGGTAGACCACGTGCATACAATTCGTGAGACAGAGTGCGCAATTGAAGTAGTTCTCACTGGTTCTCTGTACGCCCATGACTTATACATGTAGGTACTTGGGATCTGTCACGGACTTCAATAACTGCCCGTTGTCATGTACGGCGAAATCCCTATTATTAACCTAGCCTAGTTCCCCGAGAAACGGGAGTGGCCTACTGGAGCAGAACAGTACGAGTATATTCCGCGCATCGTGAAAAGTGTCGATACAGCGACGGGTCTGTCTGTCATGGCACACGCCAAGAGGTGACAACTCGTCATGAGCTTTGAGCTCCAAGCTGCAATCAAGAGCAGCCTGGATTCATATCTGACCCAAGAGAGATGTGAGGACACTTTTGAGGGTTCGTCGCGCGAATGGTAGAGTTTGGCTCAAGACAGATGCCTACCGTCGTACAGTTTGTAGATAAAATGAGCACTGTATTTTAATAGAATTCCAGGTTATACAGTACATCATGCTATCTGATGGCACTGTGCAGCCCCACGCAAACCGAGCCCGCTGATGCCCAGACATCCAGCTATCCTCCACGACGCCAGACTTGAAGCTGCCTCCATCCCGCTTCCCCATGGAGGCGTCACCTCTCACGCGTCAGCCTCCGCCCGAGGTCTTTACGCCCAAGATCGTCCAGCTCTACTCTTCTCTCTTCAAGGTTTGCCCGCCCTGCCCACCACCATGCGTTTCCTGCTCGTCGACTAATGCTCTGCGCCCAAGGTATGCGCTCCTGCTGCGACGACGTGCGCCTCGGCTGAACCAAGACCGCGAACCAGGACGACGAAGATGGCGAAAAGACGGAGGGCTTCTGGCGGGAGTTCTTCCTCTTACGGCCCGACCGAGCGACCCTGCGAAACATGCTGAGCGGGACAACGCCCTCCGATGTCCTGTTGCTGGAGAGCTACACCAGGGACCTCTTCGCTCGAGCAATTGAAGCCGTAAAGTCGGGCCACGGTCTCGCGCCTTTGCATGCCCTGGATGTATGTTCTGGTGCGGAGAACGGCGGAGATGCTGTGTTAATACGCTGCCTAGACCTTGACCATCTTCCTCTCCATCTTGTTGTCCAAAAAGTACCCGCACCCGAGCTCCGACATTATAAACGTGCTGGCTGGGCTCGACCACATCGACACCGTATTCACCGACTTTGTGAGCACATTGGACGGGATTGTACGGAATGGAACCGACTGTGAGCCGTGCCCTGGCTTCGATAACCGCTTTTGCTGACGGCTGGACCAGTGGATTTGCGGCACAAGGCGGTCGAGGTGCTGCTGGCCGTGACTGCGGGTGCATACCAAACGACACTGCTCACTTATATGATCCAACGAGACCTCTTTCCTTCGGTCATGAAGGTAATGCGTGTATTCGCAATCCACATTGCTGTTCCGTCTGCTCACAGTTTGCAGTTCATCCACGAATCGGAAACCCCTGGCCAAGTATTGGAACCATTCACTCTCCTGGGGCTCCTGGCAAATTACAACAAGTTTGAGTTCCAGAACCCATACCAGCTCCGCCTAAACGACTTTGTCAACGAGTCGTCGATTCAAAAGATTATCTACTGCGTCGGATACACGTGCCAGGCGTTGCGGTTGGACTACGTCGACATCCAGGATGATCTCCCAGAAGGCTGGACGTTTAGCAATGCCCTCAACATGATTGGGCTCGGTGCCATTATGCCGGGGCCAAAGCCCGAGAAGAAGCCGGTATACGACGCCGAGACTGCCAAGCAGATGCTCTCAACACTGTAAGTTGCGACCGCCGCTTGAGCAACGGCCGTCACTGACAAAACCAGCCCAGGGGAGAATGCAGCCATTCTTTTGGCAACGTACGACTTTAGCCACGCAAACAAGCTATTCTGCTTCAACATGGTCATCATCCCAGGCGAAAAGGGAAAGGAGCGGCCCATCGCAAGCTATCTTTCGCTGACGTCGTACCTATTGCAACACGCCCATCTCTCCCACCGTGTTACTTACTACGCACACCTCAACCTCATGGTGTTTCGCCTGCTGATTGAGGACCCGGTCATCTGCAAGAGGATATGCAGCGACGAGTCCAAGGTCCCCGTGCGTCTCTGCCGTCAAAGACAGCCATTCCTACCGCTGGTCAAGGGAGAACGGGTGTTTGCGACCTGTGTTCTCGACACCCTGATTGATGGGATCAACCACAACCTGAGACGGCGCCTGGACGTCAGCCTCTACACACTATGCGTTGGAATCTTGCTCCGGATAATCTCATACCTATCGCGCTCACGCACTCGACTCCACTACCACTGGTCAGAGTTCTTCCGGTCACTCCTGTCGCTGATTCGGTTCCTCACGACGTATACGTCGGACCTCAAGGGCCTGTCTCACATAGACACCCTCCTCGACCTCGTTGTCAACCTGCTCGCGCTGTCCCTATCCGCCGGCGAGGCATTCTTGCCGACGCCGGCCGCATACGACGACCTGTTCTACAAAGTAGTGGAATCCGGGGACGTGCTCACCAAGTTCAAGGAAAACTACGGACTGCAGAACCGCCAGAGCAGCTCGATCGACACGTTGATCAGCGTCAGCACGCACTACAAGCAGATGCTGACAGAGGGGGGCGGCTCGGCCAAGAAGAGGCCCAGCAACTTGACGACACATCAGGTCACTGAGGTCATCAAGCAAGGCTACGAGACGCTGAGTATCCAGGCAAAGGAGGGACTGGACACGTGGGACAGGTTCCGGGAGGCAGACGAGAGGACGCTGCTGAAGAAGATGGCGAGAGCATGTGTTGGAGATGTACGAGTTATGGTCGAGCGGCAGATTCAATAAGAAGGCGGCGAAAGCAGCCCACAGCGGACTATTCATAACTCGCCAGGCCCATGTGGATGCGCCTCGTTGCGCTCGTGGACTTGTATTGTGAGTTCCTCCACCGTGTTGGTTGACGGCGGCGAGCCGAGACGCTGCGCAACTAAGTTCTGCAAGGCACCTTGATAGTGGCAGCAGGAACTCGCACGGCGATGTTCAAGCTGCCCTCGACCATGCCGACTACCCCCGAAGCCTGCGAGTTGCAGTGGCACTGCTTCAGTGAAGCCCCAGCTCACATGGGCAATGCGATGAGTCCTAGCCACGGTCCGTTCGTCCCAAACGACTGTTTCCGCCTCATGCCGAAAGCCCCTCGCATGCTTGTGGAAGAGGCTCGTCTATGCCGGCGTAGGGCTACGGCACACGCTTGTTTGTCTGACGTGCTTCTCGCCCGGGCGATCATGTTTGGGACCGTCACTGGAGGCACGGCGGGAGCGCCCCGGCGACGAGACGGCTGCACCAGTGGCCCCTCGCTGAGCGTCTGACAGGAGCCTTGCTTTACTCGTACAGCTACGAGCCGCGCCGCCGGTCGAGCCATTCGGGGAGCGATAGCTCTTACGAGAACTCGTACTCGTACTTGCGAAGTTGTCCGTCCTCGTACTGCGGGTCAGTGGAGCCGTTGCTGTTTATCCTGTGGAGATTACGAGCCAAAGAGCCTGTATACGGACTACTCGGGGTGGGCTGCAGTTCACATGATAAAAAGCTGCGGTCGGCTTTGCCATGGCATCATTTAGTCAGGGCGACAGCGCATGACGGACCCATCCCGTCGGTTCGAGATTGGCAAGAGCCCGGGAACCCGTCTTGCTCGGCGGGAAGAGAGGCAGCAAGCAGTGGGCGTCTGTGGACTTGGCCGGATTCGCTAGCTGGAGGCAGGCTTTCCCCGGTCTTCCGCCTGTTGCCGTGGCTCTGGGCAGAAGTTGACCTTTGCAGCCCAGCACAGATGCTCCCGAGGCCCAGCAGGAGAGCCTGCCGGCGGCACACGCAACCCAGGACAGGAACCCTTGAACCGGGGAGCCCTCCCGGACCCGACAATGCACTGCCGAGCCCACCGGGCCCAACGACGAGCGAGGATTGCAGAGCGGTACGGAGATAATGTCCGTTCTGGCGGCGTCGCTGGGGACGCTCGGGGAGGCACTGCCCCGAGGAAACGTCGGCGGGCGGGCACAGCTTGGCGGCGCAGTTGGCGTTCACGCATCTTTGCCAAGGATGCGACTTGATATCTGACAAACACCTGCTCCGGCCTCGAAGTGGCCGTTGCATAGCGTGCACAGACAGGGTGGAAGTGGTTGGTTCCAGATGGAAAAGGCCGGTTCGCTGCGCGCAATCAGCAACGTGAAGACTCGCAACGAGAAGAGTCACATCGCAACCGGCGCAGCCGAGGCAGTAATGACCTGGTAATTGGGCCAAGAGGGCCTTGCTGGGACCTGCACTCGTAGAGGATTTGGAGCCTTATGCTCGGGCTTGGCCATAGCCT
Organism: Tolypocladium nubicola; assembly: GCA_024340505.1. Classification (NCBI taxonomy): domain Eukaryota; kingdom Fungi; phylum Ascomycota; class Sordariomycetes; order Hypocreales; family Ophiocordycipitaceae; genus Tolypocladium; species Tolypocladium nubicola. The sequence goes on from JALHCA010000025.1 coordinate 30,863, forward strand.
CGCCTCTGCGTGCAAAACTCGTCGTCGGCCAACTCCCGTTCGTCTTCGATGCTCCGCGCATGGCGTTGGTAGCACTTGGCAATGCTACCAGAACAGTCGCGTGTCTCAGCTGCGACTGTGCTCGTCGCCGCGGATGACGTCGCGCTGTGATGCCTTGCGGACAGGCTCAAACATCACCAGTCTCCTCGCGGCCACGGCGTTCGCGGCAAACGGCCCCAGCCCGGATGGGCCCCTGCGCGCGACCGTCTGGCAGAGCCAAACTCGGCTCGTGCGTAGCGTCGCGCCTGGGGGCACATCGGTCCCAGGAGCTTGGACGCTGGAGCGCATCGTTCCGTTGCTCTGCAGACTCGTCGCTCGCGGCGCGCAGCCCGGGCCGGGGCGACATCTTCATTTCGTGTGGCGTGCGAGTCGTCACACGGCGATGCTCGTACTGTGGTTCGCGGTGCGGCAAATACAGGGCCCCTGGCAACGGCTGTACGAGTACTTCTGTACGGGTGCTTGGATTGCGCTCAGAAGTGACGCCGGGATCTGTGTGGGCGGCGCAGTGGGGGGGGG
>JALHCA010000256.1:0-14228 GCA_024340505.1 Tolypocladium nubicola
GGGGGGGGGCGCACCCAAATGTTCCTTCGCCCAGCTTGCCCTGCAGCTCGTAATCGACGATGCGCGAGCAGCCCCGGAAGCTCGACTTGGGCCGCAGGTGATTCAAAGCAAAGGTGCGCGGCGAGGTGCCGTCGGGCGTCCTCTCCAGGACCCGGTCCATAACTGCGGCTCGCTAAGACGACGACGAGGACGTGGAAGAGTACGAAGACCCGGACGGGGGCGTGCAGTTCGACGAGGGTGCGCAGGGCGGCGTCGCGTTGGGCAGAGGAGCGGTGGTTTGGCCCGGCATTGCCTCGCAGCGCAGGTCGCTGGGCCTTGCGATGAGGGCGCGTCTCGGGGGGGAGGCGAAAAAAGCGTCTGCAGGGGGGTCGAGATGGCGGGCCGCGAGGCACAAGACTGGCAGCTTTTCCCGCTGGCGTCGTCGGGCCGCTGGGGGACGTGATGCTGGCGGCGAGGAGGAAGTTGTCGTGACGAGTTGAAGGTTGACGGATGGAAACGACCTAAGAAGAGTTAAAGACGGCTGAAAGACGGCGGAGTGACCTGACGGTGGAGTCGAGTGGCAGAAAAGGTGGCCCGCCGAATACATTGACGCTACGCATCGTGCTCGCGATTCCGGGTGCAGACGCAGGTGAGTGCGAAGTATCTTTCAGCCCTGGTCCGTGCACGGGGAGAATGGCAGGTGGTGGGCAATGTTTGCTGTGCCATGCATGGGATCCATGGATGCAGCAATATAGGCCATGGGTGCATGCCAGGGACCTACGGATACCTACTTGGCAATCTCGAGATCGAGCGATAATCGACAGGCGAGAATGGCGAGTCTGGGCGGCGCACAGTGACGTCGGGTACTACTCCGTACGACGCCGTGCGCTCATGCGCATCCTCTTCATCAGAGGGATAAACTACCCTTTGTGTCGGCATGGGCAGTTGTTGACGACTCCACGAGTTGGACAGGACATCTGCAAGCTCTCACAACCGGACGCCTGCTTCTAAGCGTCTGTCTCTTTGTCCAAAGTCGAAGCTTCAAGTACGGGGGCTCGAGTTTCATCCTCGGCCGTCACCAACCAACCTCCTATTCGCAGCGTAAAGGAAACGCTGCTTTCGTCTGCGGCCCGTCCTGCAATGCGGCCCCAGTCCATCGGGTGCATAAACCTCATGCACAACTGAAGCAGCACCCTCCCTCTCAAAGCTACATCACGAATACCACAGTAAAGTCTAAACCTCTGCTCCAAAGCTCCACCGGTCCGTCTCGAGCTTATCGTCCCCCAAGCGCCAGAAACCTGGGGGTAATAATTACCCCTTCGAAACGCTGCCATTGGCTCCTCTGACTAAAACCGCCGGAATTTTTCGCACCAAGCCCGATCGTGGCCCCTCCTCGCCGTGTATAAGTCGTGAAGCGCGCCGCCGCCATGGACGTCCACGGCACTCGCTTTCTCCTGCTTTCATATGACACCTGGCCGGTACCGTCTGCCTGAGTAATACCGCATTCCGCCTGGTGTTCGGTCGGCAAAATGGTCGCCTACGTCAACGAAAACGAGCCCCTCGTCGACGCCGGGATGCCCGAGTCGCGCGTCCTCATCATCGGCACCGGAGGCACGATATGCATGCAAGAGGGCCCGGACGGCCTCGCGCCGAGCGAGGGCTTCCTGGAGAGCGCCATGGCGCCGCGGCCGACGTTTAACGACATGTCCGGCCTCGATGGTATGTCCTTGTGTGGCCGGCTGAGGCGTCTCGCTCACACATGAGCTCTCACCCGCGATATGCGGATGCGCCTGGCCTCATCTCACACCCTGATGCTGACTGACGCGGCCAGTCAAACTCCATGCCTACCGCAACGGCGAGCTCCTCGCCATCGACTCCCTCCGCACCCCCCCGACCGCCCACCAGCGGCACATCCGCTACGGCATCGTCGAGTTCGACCCCCTCCTCGACAGCTCCTCCATCTCCGCCGCCGACTGGGCCGCCATGGCCACCGCCGTGCAGCAAAACTACCACCTCTTCGACGGCTTCGTCATCCTCCACGGCACCGACTCGCTCGCCTACACCGCCTCCGCCCTGTCCTTCATGTTCTCCAACCTCGGCAAGCCCGTCATCCTCACCGGCTCCCAGGCGCCCATCTTCGCCCTGCAGTCCGACGCCGTCGACAACCTGCTCGGCTCGCTCATCATCGCCGGCACCTTTGTCATCCCCGAGGTCGGCCTCTTCTTCCACCACAAGCTGTACCGCGGCAACCGCACCACCAAGGTCTCCGCCGCCTCCTTCGAGGCCTTCGCGAGCCCCAACTGCGAGCCCCTGGCCAAGGTCAACGGGCTCGGCATCAACGTCAACTGGCCGCTCGTGCTGCGTCCCACCAGCATCGCCGGCTTCTCCGTCAACAGGCACCTCGACACCACCCACGTGGCCTGCCTGCGCATCTTCCCCGGCATCAAGCCCGAGATGGTCGACGCCGTGCTGCACCTACCCGACCTGCGCGGCCTCATCCTCGAGACGTTCGGCATGGGCAACGTCCCCGGCGGTGTCGACGGCCGCCTCACCCACGTCATCCGCGCCGCTGTCGAGCGCGGCGTCATCGTCGTCAACGTCAGCCAGTGCGTCAGCGGCTTCGTCTCTCCCATCTACGCCCCCGGCACGCAGCTCGGCCGCGTCGGCGTCATCTTCGGCTTGGACCTCACTGCGGAGGCTGCCCTCGCCAAGCTGTCCTACCTGCTCGCGCTGCCGGGCCTCTCCAACCGGGACATCGCCGACCGCTTCTCGCGCTCCCTGCGCGGCGAGATGACCGAGATCGCGCACCCGACCTTCTCGCATCCCTCGGCGCCCCTCGACCCTGCCGCCTCGCGCCTCACGCCCCAGGAGTCCGCCTTCACCGCCCTGGGCTATGCCATCCAGAACGAGGAGGTCGGCGTTGTCCGGCAGCTGCTCGAGGGCGAGGGCAGCCAGCTGCTCAAGACGGCCGGCTATGCAGGTAACACGGCCGTCCACCTGGCCGCCGTGTCTGGCAGCACCGAAATCATGCTCGAACTGCTCAAGCGCGGCGCCAGCGTCCACGAGCGCAACAGGGCCGACAACTCGCCACTGTTTCTCGCCACGCTGTCAGGCAAGGAGGCTTGCGCGCAGCTGCTGAGGTCGGCCGGCGCGCATCTGTCCGTCGAGGAGATTGAGCGCGGGCCACTTGCCAAGTACCGACGCGAACTTGAATGAAAGGCTCGAGTGAGTATGCCTGGGAGAGAAGCATTGAACATTTTGAGCACCCCGGCTTGGGTGCAGGACTTTGAATTACCGAAGCGAACTGCTATTCCCCGAAGAATTAAGGGGGGGCTACTGGCGTTGTTGATACACGGAATGCGCTGTCCAGGACATTGAAATATAATATCCCATACATTTCCTGTACTTCTGTTCGAGGGGGTTGTTGAACGACGCTTGGGTAATGAGGGAGGGTTTTAAGTCGCCCAAGACCCCATGAAGTATTCGAACATCATAGCAACGAACATCTAAGTATGTGGACAAGACGGCCTCACCAATAACTTGTCAAGCACAAAGTCGTAATGAACACAACCCTTGAACTGGAAATCATCGCTCACCGCGGTCAATCACAAAATCTACCTACAATCGTACGGTAGGTACATCACATCGACGCGTATTGATCTTGTAGAAAGCCGCATACTAGCTGCTGTTCTGTCATATCATGTGACAAGGCTTTGCTATTGACTGCCCCAATGATGATGGGACCAATGACATCGCAGCCAAGCTGCCTGAAGAAAGAATGAAGCTCTAATCAAACAACTCACCCTCCACTTTTCAACCAAACCACCCTCCCAGTGGAAGCCTTTACTGTATCCACGTCAGATGGTCATAACCAACCATAATCTATCCGCATCCATGAGACCACACGGCATGGCGTGAAATAACATGTGTTGTGTCAAACTTCAGCCCCCAGACGCCGTCTTTCATTCAAGGGAGTCCGCCATCTCGCCATGATACTCTGGCTTATCAACACACACTGTATCGTCGGACCGGCTAACGGAGGAATAGATCCCCAACGCCGTTCCGCAGCGACCTCGTTCTATCCACGTGATCCAGGCCCAGGAAGTCGTCCTCGGATGATGCAACATTCCAAAGTTCGTCGTCTGTTCCCGCACCACGTTAGCCTTCATTCATTCCATCGACATGGGGTGGTAGAGGTTACTCACCATCGCTGAGATATTGCGGCTTCGAGTAGTTTGCCCGGCGGCATATGGCAAACTTAATCTTCTCAAAGCTCTTGCCCTTGAGACCGGTGCGCTTTTCGAGGCGCTTCTTGGTGTCGGCGAACTTTTCACCCTGTATAGCTGTTAGTGTGTGCCAGGAACTAGCCCACAAACAAAATGTTACTTGCCTCCTTGAGCAGAAACTTGAAGGGGATACCGTGGACCCGGTTGACCTCGTTCTGGAAATGGAAGACTTGGATGAAGTTATTGTCGTCGGCTCCCACTTCCTCCTCAGGGACACGTTCGGCGAATATTTGCGTGTACTCGTTCAGGTTCATGACAGGGTGTTCCCGCGCAGGTTCACGGTAAAATCGGTTGGAGCTTGTCTCGTAAACCCGAATACGCCCGCCTTCGGCTTCCTCTGGAAGCTGGGCTTTCTTGATAAGGGCCTGGATCAGATCCTCAATCGTTCCTGTTTTGGAAACAAGCAAATCGAATTGATCCTGTTAAAAAAGTCAGTTTAACCACCCCCGGCGAGAGACGGTGACACCAACCTCCTTCGTGATACCCTCACTGAGCCAAGTGACCTTGATGCTCTTCTTGGTATCCAGCTCGGCAAGACTCATCTCCAGGGCCTCGAAATAGAAGGCGTCATTCCTCTGAGTTGAGTTGAGCGAGTTGGATCCCATCGGATTTAGGATCTGCCGCAGGCTTGGATTGGTTCCCCGCCTGACCGGAGCCTTGGGATTGTTGGTCGTCGCATTAACAGTCCATAGGCGAATATGTGTGGGAGGAACGGAAAGATATGTGCCGATGCGCTCAGACAACGTATCGTAGCTGATCTTTGCGTTGAGAACAAGATCGAATGGCGGGTATTGGTTCTGGTCGCATCTTGTGGGATGGGGATGGAACCTAACCGTCCGCTTGTGTTCCAAGAAGTCGTAATACTCTCGCGCGTCATCGAAATGCTCTGCCGTCTGGATTCTGGAAACAGTCAGCGAGGTGTAAGCTAGAGGGAAGATTTGCACATACGGCTCTTGTAGTGTCTTCTCTGCAAGCCTTGCCTGCTCGGCCTTTTCGGACGTCCTCTGGAAGCAAATGATGTCTCCATCCTGAAGCTCAGCCACCTTCAACGACTGCTTAGGCTTCAAAGGTTCGATCATGGTCGGTTTGATTTCCTGTCATGCGTCAGCGCCAATTCCAATGACCCCGGGGTTAGCGGTGTCATACCTCCCATAGCAGCAGCTTCTCATCAGCCGATAGCTTTTCGTTCCAGCCCATCTTCTGGAGAATCAAAGGGACCAGCTCCTCCACCTTTTTCTCCTTGCCAATGTACACATGGCCGACACCGTTCAACGTTTGTTCTTCGAGGTCAAAGTGCTTCAGCAGCAGGAGAATCGTGTCGTTCTTCACCACAACGCCATTCGATTGACTTTGATATGACGGCCAGATCGCTTCGCCCTCGGCACTGAGCTCGTCCGCAACTTCGGCCCAGACGCGCAGGCTTGTGTCCCGATGCGCCGCTGAACGGGTGTAGACCTCCTCGACTGTCGGCCGCAGATCCATAATCGGCTGGTCGGGTCGAATTGTCTTGTTTTGTCGGTTCACCATAAGCCAGAGCCGCACCTTGCGTGGATCCTGACCCATGTCCGCGGCTACTTGGTTCACAAACTCCTCCATGGTCATTGCCCGACGAATCCTGTAGGTCCTCGGGGCAGCAGGGTCGACTTCAGGATTGGCGTCAAATGTGCAGAGATCGGTGCCTCCATACTGCCGGAACGTGTCGTCTGTAATCACCTTGGCCATCATATAGAGGTGAGCTTCCTTCTGTTCACGTCGGCGGGCCTCTCTAAGCGCACTCTCTTCATCAAACCGTTGATCTGAATTTCATGTTAGCAACCACTTTATTGTCCGAGGCTGCAGGCCGGGAAAGTACTCACGAAGGTGTTGGGGAATCTCCTCCTTGGTGACGGGGCATAGGATCTTATCCACCTTGCATTGCCGGATGTAGACCAACATGTACGCGCTGTTCTGGCGCATGATGGGTGCCTTCTTTTGGAGTGGCGCCCGGGGGTAGCCGTTAAGCGTCCGGTACTCGCCTCCAAAGTTCTCCTCCAAAACCTCCCTCGAAGTGGCTCTCGTCACCTTGTCATCGTCGTACTTGTAGAACCAGCCGTCCTTTTCAGGCTTGATGAACGCGTAGTAGTGGCCCGCATTCAGGTCGCCACTGTGGACGAGAACACCGTGAAGCTGATACGTCCAGTCCTCGGATTTGCTGGCACCCTCCATGATGTAGGGAGCAGCATCGAAAACATCGGGAAACTCGTATCGGTCGTTAATCTTCATCATCATATCTTTGTGGACGTCGTACTCGAAACGCTTGAGCTGCAAGTGCAGAACGTCGGGGAAGCTGGCGAAAATGACGCCCTTGTTGGCGTCCTGCAGCTTGTGTTGATCGCCGGCGAAGTACTGGTTCTCCCCGTTCATCTTCTCCACCTGGATATAATCCTGGAAGCTGTCGAGCACGGTCTCGTTTCCGCTCACATTGAGTTGGATGTCCCAAAAGTCCTCCGTGCGGCTCGATTCGTAGTCCACGTTGATGCACGAGATGTACGTCTTGATCTTGCCACTAAAAATTTCAGGAAGGACGTTTTCGGCCTTGGTGCCCTTCATCCTCTCTTCCATTCTCTCCATGAGCTTGCGCGAAAGCTCTTGGACATCCTGCTGCTCGAAGATATGTCGGGTCTCCCAGCCAAAAGATTTGGTCAGTTCGTTGGTGCTAACCGCTTGCTCCGAGGTTTGCAGCTGGTAGAAAAGTCGCTGAAGGGTATATGCGGAATTTTGCATGCTCTCATCGTTCTCGGTGGGAATTTCGTAGACAGCCTAGCCGCAATTGAGTCAGTAACCATGTAGCACGCGGTGCCGCTGGTGAGGGGGGGAAACGCACTTTTCGAAACGCATTCGTAAAATACAACGACTGGAGGAGCGAGTTGAGGTAGCAAGTGGCTCCCTGGTTCTTGAGCCCGACGTATCCTGTCTCTTTCTTGGAATCGTAGTTCACGAAGTTGTGCCACAGGACACCTGTCTCGTCCTCGACAAAACGGATATAGGCGGTGATGTTGGCCGTGTCATTCTCGCACAGTGGGCGGGTGCTGTGTTCCCAAGGAACGTTGAACATTCTACGGTGTTCGACGAAACGTGTGAAGCCCCAGTCGCCCTCCTCCTTGGTGAATCTATGGTGAGCGGCATGATGAACGTATAAGCTGGGGTCGTTCGGGTTCCAGAGCACCAGGGCGAACTGCACGCAGCAGCTCCAGTTGTCGGGCACGGCGTCGGTGTCGAAGCCGTGCTCGAGGTAGATCGAACACTGGTCGGTGTTGTTACCGTGGGGGAAGAGGAGAATGCGCCTGCAAGTTGAGAGCTGTTAGTACTCCTTTGTCAAGCACGAGCACACGGAGGACGCACCATGGGTACCCGCCGGCTTCGAAGACGGGACCATGTTCTCTCTTGCCTAGACCACGCCAGTTCTCAACGGTCCATGTGTGTTCGAAATCCTCGAGAATCTTGGGCTCGTCTATTAAGGGAGGGAGAGCCAGCTCCTTCATCGCTTCGTCTATTGGCAGCGGGTTAGCCGGTACAGCGGGGTCGAGGGTGACGGAAGACATACGGTCGTTGGCCAAGGGCAGATCTTGGAGCTGCTGGTCCGTCTCGACATGCTCGAGGTTATCGGGGCTGATGATGGCGACGGGTTCCTTCTCCGAGGCGTCGGCGGCTCCTACGTAGTCATCCGCGTCCACCACCATCTCATTGGGGGAGTCGACGTTGTAGCTCTTGTTGCGGGTACGGTCAGCCAAGCCTCGGTAGGGCAGATTGCGAAGGTCTGGTGCCATGATGAAGGGCGCTCGCTCGCAGCGCAGAGGAAGCAAAGCAAGCTGGGGGAGAAGAGATGAAGGTTCTGCGTGGAGGAGGGCCAGCGTCAAGACCCCGAAGAGGCGCTGCCGTCGAACAAAGGATGACGACGCCCAGGGTGCTGTGATGACGATGCACAGGCTATACGCGGTTGCGAGGCAAAGCAAGGTAAGGTAGGCAGGGCAGTTGTAGGGAGGCAAAGCACGGAACGGACAAAGCCAAACGGGAAGGCAGGGCAGAGCAAGAAACGCAACGTCAGGACCGGAGCGTGTGCATTTGCACCGGCATACAAGCATTGCCGACAACTGCCAGGGTACCTATTGTGCAGCTGCTGGTGGAACGTGGGTTTCGAACAGCCCAACAGTGGAAGAGCTTACCATGGCTGGCAGTCTCGTCGTGGACAGCTGCAGAGGACTCGATGTCGCCTCGGGCCGTATTTGCTGCACGCAGCGGCCGGTACAGAGGCCGTAGACGCTGGGGAGGCAGTCGAGATGGCCTCAGGAGGCGCTGTGTACGCGGTGGGCGGCGGGCAACTGCAGCAGCAATTCGCGGACAGGCGGCGGCAGACGACGTCAGTCGAGGCAGAGGCCAGGGCTCAAGCGCACCTCAGGCGGAGAGCCGCGGGGGACAGAGACTGGAAAAATACACGGCCGGGTCGGCGAGGGGCAGGCGGAGAGAAGCGAGAACAAGGAAGACCAGACGGGGACAGGGGAGGCGTCGAAATGGAGGGCAATTCTGCTCCCAGCCTTGTAGCCGGTGTCGATATTTGTATGGTAAGGTACGAATACGCCAGAAAAAGGTGAGAGGCGAGGTGAGCTATGATGGATGGGCGGACTCGCGCAACGGCCGACGTGCCCGCAATCGCGGAGAAAAGCTGCACGCTTCGCCTGCCGGCGATTTCTGTGGGCGACGACGACGAGGCGCCGTTAGAGCTGTAATGCCACGCATGTCGATGGTGTTAGTGGGCGACCTCTCAACGCGAATTGCGACGGCGACAACGAGGCACTGCTGGACTGGGGGCAAGGTCTTCGTCGCGCCAGATTGAGTCCCGCACTAGCAGGATCTACGCCAGGCTGGACCCCACCGCTAATGGCATGAACCAGTCCATGACAGCGTCTGGAGCCCCGCCACATAATGACGTTCACGGCTGTCCGACAAAGCAGAGCTGACGCAGAGCTTTAGCTTGTGACTCGCAGTCTTACGAGACGCAATCACGGACGCAAGGAAGAGGACCGCGACGCGCCATCGGCATTCACAGCTCACAGGGCCCTTCCCGTATGCTTCCTTCGGTGGGCAAACATCCCTTGGCCCATGTACGTACGAGTAGGAACGTATGTGTGAGCGGCGCTGGCTGGCTCAGGTGCAGGGTACGGCCAGGAGACGGGCAAACATGCAACTCACTGTCATGATATCACTTGCATCGACACAAGACAATGCAATGTCGATCCTGCAGGCGACATGCGCGTAGCAGTTTGCCACGACGATTTGGCTGAGGCTCCGAGACGAGCGTGCTTTGCAACGAGCGAGCTTATCAGGAATCCAGCACTTTCCTTGCTGCCGGTCCTCGTAAGTCAACAGCTAAAAGCCCCAGCCGCCTTGCTTGCTTGCACGGTATGCAAGTTGCACCGTCCAGGGCATGCATGCACTCTACGGCGTAGCCTTCAATCAACAAGAGGGCACGTGCCAATCAACAGGCGACCGAGCTCGACAGCGTTGCAACATGCGGCGGCCAGCCTGAGGACTCGACCATGCTGGCAATCTCCTGACCTATTGCTCACCCGCTGGGCAGCTCTCGTTCGGGACGAGACAATTCACGTAGCGCGCCCGTATATGTGACCTGTAACAGTCACAGCCTAATGATGCCCGTGGGCTCGCTGTCATGTCGTGGAGTCGTACGAGTCGAAGCCTATAAGGCCTGTAAGATGCACCAGCTACCAGCCGATACCGCTTGCATGTGGGGTAGCTAGCCTGAGGTTGGGCAACTCAGGGAGCTCCCGCTTCCCGTCTCGGAGCCCTTGCACATGCATTGTGACGAAGGCTGACCTGCTTCTGGCTTCTGCAGTCGACATCCAGAACTACCCGGTCCATCTCCTCCTCACTTCCCCTCTCTCGCTTCCCCTTTGCCGCGTCACTCTGCGCCCTTTTTCGAATCCTCTCTTCCCTCGACTCGGCCGGTGTCCTTCGTTCGAGCACACGCCACGCCCCCCGACTTGCGCCGTTGCCACCGACGCCAGCACCCGACGAGGCCCTCTGCATGGAACCGCGGGCATGTTCTCCATCGCGCTGCGCAGAACCGGCAAACGATGCAGACTGACTGGCTCGCTCGTCGCGCGCTCTGACGTCCTGTGTTTGACGCCGCGCGCTCTGCAGCAGTCGCGCCGGGCCAGCAATGGGGCCTGGCGGCCGGTGTCGGTGTTGGACGAGTATGCATGCGCGCGCTCCTTACTGCCCCTTCGTCCGGCTGGCCAGCGGCGACTGACAGTATTGCAAGATGGGTTGCCAGGGAAGCACGGCCCATAAGCCTGCGACAGCTCATGGTCTTTGGCCGCTCCCTGACCGAGTCGCGGCTCATCAGCTCTGCCAACTATGTCCGCACTGAGCTGCCCGCTAGGTATGCCCGATCTCGTCCACTGCTTCGAGCCCGAAGCCGCCATCGCGGATGCTAACGCTCATCGTACAGAATAGCGCATCGAATCCGCGACATGCAGCAGCTCCCCTACGTCGTCGTCACAAACCCCCACATCAACGAAGTCTACAACCTCTATTACAACGCCTTCGACTGCTTCCGCAAGCTCAAGGAGGTCAAGACGCTCGAGGACAACGATAGGTTGTGCGAGATCATCGGCCAGAACCTTAAGAGCCACCTGACTGTCATTCCCAAGCTGGCCATGGGCATCCTCGAGTGTGGCGGGCTGATGGACCCGGTAGACCTGGACAAGTTTATGAATACAATTCTAAGATCGGTGAGTCAAGGCTACTCTGTGTCGATGTTGACTCGACTAAACCAATACCCTTCAGCGTATATCTCGACGCGTCATTGCCGAGCAACACCTCTCCTTGACCGAGACATTCAACTCGTCACACTTCTCCCCTGGCGCCAAGCTCTCCGAGTCCGACTTCATTGGGGAAGTCTTCATCAAGTGCTCAGCCAAGGACGTCATCGACCGCTGCGCCAAAGCCGTCACTGCCCTCGCACGCTCAACAAACGGCCCTGGCGTCCAGATCCCGGAGATTGAGGTCGTCGGCCACCTCGACGCCAGCTTTCCCTATATCCTGAGTCATATAGAATACATCGTCGGGGAGCTGCTCCGCAACTCCGTCCAAGCCGTCATCGAGCGTCACCAGAAGCTCGACGACACCACCTCCCCGCCGCCACCCATCGAAGTCACCATCTGCGAGGCACAGGAGCACGTCATCTTCCGAATATCAGATCGCGGCGGTGGCATCCCGCGCGCAGAGCTCCCCTACCTGTGGTCTTTCAGCAAGGGTCCCCAGAGCCAGAAGCGCCTCGAGAATCTCGGCCAGGTGCCCCGCATGGCTGCCACGATGCAGGAGCTCCACGTTGAAGATGAGCTCGGCCGCCGAGACCTCAAAACGCCCAGCTACCAGGGCTCCCTCTCCTCGCTCACCAGCCGGCCGCCCAATCTGCGCCTCGGCATGGGCCTGCCCCTGAGTCGTGTGTACGCAGAGTACTGGGCAGGCAGCCTCAACCTCCACAGCCTTGAGGGGTACGGTGTCGATGTGTTCCTGCAGATCTCGAGGCTGGGCAATAAGAACGAGCAGCTCGCGACGAGGGCTAGCATGGATGCCGTCTGACTGGAACGAGTATCCTCGAGCCCGTAGCATCCCTTTTTGTTTTGTTTTTGCATAGGTATGTGTGACGGAATAGGGGCGGTCTTAGCGCATGGTGCATTATCATCAGTGGGATGGAACAGACAGGCAGGCCTTTCTTTGTCTCCGAGTGTCTCCTGTCATCAAGGAGTTTGGTGAGGTGGGAATATCATTTACTTGTGTTGGGTTGTGGACAGCATCGGATACTTTAGCCTGCACAGGTATCGCAATTTTGTTCGAGTATATCATGAAACGTGATGACTGAATTACATCGGCTTTAAGGTGCCTAGCTGAGAGCAAAGGGGGCATGTGTAAAAGGGGACAAATAAAATAAGGCTACATGATCAAAAGACTTCCATCTCGCGCGCCCTGCGTATGACGAGAGCCATACTTGTGAGATGGCTGCCAACACAAATCGCAGGACTGAAAAATCATGGCGAGCACGTCCGTGATACCCCGTGGCTGCCACAGTCAAAGGGAGGCGCGGTGGGCAGAACCGCAACCATACCCCACCTCACTCCTACAGCAGCAGCTGACGCGAGTATCCATAATGTATCTTCCTCCATGCGGGTATTCGTTGACCTTTTTTTTGCAACTCCTAAACCCAAACTGGAGTGAAGAGCATGCGAAAAGACGGCGGCCTGTCTAACATCAACATGGCTTGCCTGCCACGTCGTGGCATATTTAACGACGGCCGTGGCTGCGGATGGCGCTGCCCTGCATCGACTCGAGCTCCGTCTCTAGCTGCTTGATCTGGGCGTGGGTCTGTTCGAGATCCTTGTTAAGACGGTCGCGCTCGGCGATGAGCTTCTGCTCCCACTGTCGGAACCGCTGCTCTTCGATCTTGACCTGCTCAGTGAAACGCTTTCGCAGAGCCTCCTCCTCCTCCTTGAACTTGGGGTTGTCGAGCTTTCTGGGACGGGCCTCGCCGAACTTGCGGGTCTCCATCTGCTGGGCGCGGTAGGCCTCGTAGTGCAGCTCCTCGGTGGTGTGGATGAGATCGAGCATGTGGGTTCGGATCAGGATGGATCGCAGCTTCTTGAAATCGCAGTGGTCCTCGTTCTCGACCTCGGCAACACCCCACGAATATTGACGACCCTTGACGATGCGGCCGTCGCCAGTCTTGACGTCCTTCTCGGAGCCGATGACAGCGAAGGGCATGGCGGCCATCAAGCTGCGGGCATGCTGAGCGGCGGCTTCGTCATCCTCCTCGATCGGGGGCTGGTAAATCTTAATGTTCTGGGCCTCGATGACGGAAATAATCTACGAGTTCAGTTAGCAAATCCACCTGGAGCATGCACTGCCACATACCCTTTGCTTGAACTTGGCCAGGTCAGCCGGGCTGAGGGTGTCGGCCTTGGCAATGACAGGGATCAGGTTGACGCGAGAGCAGAGCCTCTTCATGACCTCGATATCCAGGGGCTTGAGGGTGTGGCCCGTAGGGCGGATGAAGTACAGGCAGGCATGGACGCGGAGGTCGATTTTGTCCTGGCGGCGGGGCTGCTGCTCCTGAAGCATGTACGACTCGTGCTGGTCGTCGAGGAACTCGATGATGGGCATCCAGGAGTCACGGTTGTTGACATAGTCGCCGAAGCCGGGGGTATCAATGACAGTCAGGCGGACTGCACAATAGTACAGTTAGCTGGGTTCGGGCGCGCATGCACGTGCTGGGCGGTGATGTCCGTACCCTTGAAGAACTTCTCCTCCAGCTCAGCCTTGGTGATCTCGATCTCGACGGTCTTGTCAACCTGCTTCTGGTGGCGCTTCTTGTGGTCGGCGTAGTTCTTGATGGTGGTGGAGAAGAGGGTGTTGATGAAGGTGGTCTTTCCCAAGCCCGACTCGCCAGCGACCTGGGGTACATCAGTCAGTCAGCCGCTATCGTCGAGAGGGCCTTTTACAAGGAAACTGCTCTCCGAGTTCCTCGATTCAAATTGAACATGAACATACCATGATGGTGAAGCCGGCACCGCGTTTGGCAACAATCTTGTGTCGCTGGTTGGGGAGATTGGCAATGCCAATCGGCGAGGCGCTCTCAGCAGCGGGAGGAGCCATCTCGACAGGATTCGGGCACAAAGCAGGTACTGAAGGCGATGCAGAAAAGACGCAGCTCGAAGCCGACGATGCACAGGCAGATGAAGACTGCGGAGAGACGCCTAAGATGGCGGTGCGAGTCGAATTGAAGGGACTGGAGTCGGCGGATGGTGGAGGTTCGGCAGCTTGTTGGATGCAGCGGGCACGAAGCACTGCAGCGAGGTGTTCCTCAGGGGCAGCAGGAGATGGGACCAAGCCGAAAGGGGGGGGGGGGGG
>JALHCA010000257.1:0-18016 GCA_024340505.1 Tolypocladium nubicola
GCGTCTCATTGGGCGGGCCGAAGGTTCTTCCGGCTTGGAGGCACGGGGGGCCGTGCCCCTTAAAGGCACGGGGGTCCGTGCCTGTATTGGCTCCCCCAAGCCAACCCGAATCAAATCGCCGGCGCCCGGGTTGCCAATTGCCTGGCCGATGTATGGTCTACCAGAAGTCGCCACGCGCAGAATGCGACAGATTGCGACGACCTCGCCTCTAGCGCGACTCGCAGAGCCAGTCGCAATACTAATCAGGCAGACGATGGCCCATTGCCGAATCGAGGAGGTACGTAGAGGCGGTTTCGACCGGGAGCAACGTTTGTCAGCCAGCGGGCGCGAAATTCATCAAAGCGGTCGGCCGATGGTGAACCGACACGGAGGTTTCCCCGTTGGTGGTGCGTTATGCCGTACGGAGTTTGGGAGATTCGTCAAACGCGGCTAGTCGCCAGGACCACGGCCACTTTGCACGCGACAGCGACCCCGGTGACATGTGTCGAGCATATAGCGCCATCGTGCCCGAACAAAAGTTCTTCAGTTCATCAGCAAAGACGAGTGGCCTTATCAGAGCGCCCTTGACGCCCTCCAGCTAGTCGTCCTGGTCGCCGTGCTAGGATGCGGGACCTTTGGGACCTTTGTGCCTACTGCTGTTCGCTTTTGGCGTCGATCCATGGCCGGTGGCGAGTCTAACCAACCCCAAGACGGCGCCGTAGCTAGATGCTCCGCTGGCCAGGTGAGAGACGCGGGCCTTTTGGATATCCACATGAAAGACCACCGCATCCGAGCAATGGTTCCCCTTGCGACTGAGCGGCAGCGGGAGTGGCCAAGTTCTACTCCGGACCTGGCGCGCAGCCGCAACCGCAACCACGCTTCAGCCCGTCTCCCCGTGGCTTCCCCACACGCGCCGCCCCCTGTCCACCCGACGATCATCCTCTGTGCTCACAAGCACCGAGGCTACAGGGGCAAGATGAGATATCGTACATAAACACCAATTCGCCCGGGCCTCTTTGCCCGTCGTCTTCTCCAGCCGTCTTGACCCCGTCAACTCGACGTCCATCCAGGCAGCCAACAGCGGAGTAGAGCATCGCTCGCATCGAGACTCGGCACCATGGGCCTCAAAGACAGACTCGGCGTCAGGTCGCGCGAGACGCCCGCGCAGGACGGCGCGGAGACGACCGGCGCGGAGATCCTCCCCAGCGTCTCCCAGAACCACGACCCGGACAAGGAGCTGCGCCGCTTTCGCAAGCAGCACAAGTGGGATCCCTTCCTCGACATCGATAAGCTCGATAACATCGACGATGCTCTTGCCTCTGGCAATGCCGAGAAGGAGGCTGCCATTGACGAGTCTCTCATCCAGGAAGACTCGCCTTATCCCGAAGTTCGCTCCTCGGTACGCTGACCCCGGCCTGAGACCACCAATGTCTCCCGTGTCGTCAGCCACCAGTCAGACTGACCTCGGCGGCCAGGTTCCTCCCGTTGATATCGAAGTCCCCGTAAATACCATCCGTGCGTGGGTCATCGGTGGTCTGCTCTGCACCATCGTTGCCGCCTGCAATATCCTCCTAAACCTCCGCCGCACGCCGATTTCTATCACTTCGACCGTGGTGCAGTTGATTTCCTATCCGTATGTTTGCCACGATGAACCGTTTCGTACGGCACTTTGCTAATAGTAATCCAGCATGGGTATTGGATGGGCTAGGTTCATGCCCCAGGCCTCCTTCAAACTGTTTGGGCACACGATGGAGCTGAACCCGGGCCCCTTCAACGTCAAGGAGCACACCATAATCACCATGATGACTGCTGCTGGTACCTCTATCAGTTATTCGATTGACATCTTGCTTGCCCAGGAAATCTTCTACCAGCAAAAGTTCAAGTGAGTTAAGCCCCTACGTCCGACCTGCGAAGCGTCAGCGGTGCTAATACAAAGGCAAGGTGGGGCTTTCAAATCCTCCTGATGCTATCCACACAGGCCATGGGCTTCGGTGTTGCTGGTATCGCCCGTCGATTCCTGATCTGGCCCTCGTCTATGGTCTGGCCTGCGACGCTCATCACGTGTACCGTCATGTACTCGCTCCATGATCATAGACCCTCGGATCCGTCGCAAACCAATGGCTGGAAGATTGGCCGGTACAGCTTCTTCTTGCTCGTTGCCCTTTCAACCTTTGTCTGGGAATGGTTCCCCTTGGTTATCGCCCCTTTTCTCAGCTATTTTGTAAGCGCTCCTAATCCTCGACCCAATGCGAGTGCAGATGCTAACGCCCCAAAGATGTGGGCTACCTGGATCGCCCCCTCCAATGTGGTTGTCAACCAGCTCTTCGGTGGCAACACCGGCTTGGGACTGATCCCCATATCGTTCGATTGGTCCAGTGTTACTGCATTCTTGAGCAGCCCCCTGCAGACACCCGCGTTCGCCATCCTCAACGTTGCCGCCGGCTTGCTCCTCTCCACCCTGGGTGCTGTTGGCCTTGCCTATGGCGGGCCGGAATTCTACAGGTATCTGCCGCTCAGCGCCAACAGCAACTTTGATCGGTATGCCCAGCCTTACAACACTAGCCGCATCCTGAATGCGGATTTTACGGTCAATGAAACGGCATACAAGGAATACTCTCCAATTCTACTTGGTGCGACGTTTTCCATGTCATATGGCCTATCTTTTGCGACCCTCATTTCGACTGTTACCCATGTTGCCTTGTTCTACGGAGGCGATGTTTGGCACCGTGCTTGGGACTCAAAGTACGAGGAGCCTGACGTGCACCTGAAGCTCATGCGGAGATATAAGGAGGCACCGGAATGGTGGTTTGCCGCTATTTTCGCCGTGAGCTTTGCCTTTGGTATGATTGCGAGCCAAGTCTGGGAAACGCACTTGCCTTGGTGGGCATATATCATTTGCATCCTCATCGGCGTTGTTTTGTTCGTCCCTATTGGCATGGTGCAAGCCATTACGAACCAGCAGACTGGATTGAACGTTATTACGGAAATGGTCGTTGGCTATATGCTTCCTGGTCGCCCGGTAGCCATGATGCTCTTCAAGAGCTGGGGCTACATGCTCTCATACAACGGCTTGACCTACATCTCTGATATGAAGGTCGGCCACTATATGAAGATCCCGCCCCGGAGCATGTTTGCAGCCCAGGCCTTCGCAGTCATCTGGCTTTCTTTCGTCCAGATTGCAACCTACAACTTCCTGCGTGGAAATATCGCAGGAATTTGCACGCCTCACCAGAGCCAAGGCTTAACCTGCCCCAACGCTCGCACCTTTTTCAACGCCAGCGTCATTTGGGGCGCTATCGGGCCGAAGAAGGTCTTTGGTGCTGGCGCCATGTAAGTTGTTTTGACATCCGTCTGCCTGAAACTGTCAACTGACGCGGCATATAGTTATTCTTGGACAAACTATTTTTGGCTCATCGGCTTTTCGGTGCCTGTAATCCAGTATTTCATCAGTCGGCGTTATCCTCGTAGCTTTGCCAGATATATCCTCACTCCGGCCATGTTCGGCGCGGCCGGACAGATCCCCCCCGCCACACTTTACTTCCTATGGCAGTGGGTTATCATTGGTCTTATTTTCAACTGGCTCATCAGGAGGAGATTCTTCGGCTGGTGGAGTGCGTATTCCGTTCCCGCATTGTTGCATCCGCTAATCATTCACTTCAGCTCGTTATAACTATGCTACCTCCGGCGCTCTCGACATTGGGACGGCGGTTTGTACAGTCATTTCCGGCCTCGGCCTCGGCCTCAGCGAAACGAACTTCCCAGACTGGTGGGGCACGTTGGTGTGGCAGAATACACTGGACTATAACGGCACGGCTGTGACGAAGGAGTTCATCCCCAACGTCACGGAGCCCCTTGGGCCAAGCACTTGGTAAAGCAGAGAACCTGCAAGGCAAATACTGCATTTATTTAACAGCGATATAAGGGAGCCAAGGCATGCAAATATAGCAATATACACGTTCAAGTCAATGACTTAATGATGACTCTAATAATTCCTGACTGAGAAATGTGGCGTGGCGTTTAGCCGTTCCCGAGTTCATCCAGCCGTTGTCCGTCTTCTAGTTTGGACGATCAGGCTCGGCAGGGTTTGGGGTTCCGATCAAACCTCTTTAGCTCGTCGAGGCACAATACAAGGAGGAGCGCGGCTTAGAGTCCGTCAACGTCAAGCAACGACAGCAATGTCTTTTTCTGTGCTCCTGCTCATTCCCGCTTATGCTTTACTTCGACATGGAATCTATCCTCGCCAGGGCACTCTATAACTCCAGATACGAGTTCAACGACTTGTCGGCATTTCTCGCTAACCTTTTGAATTCTTGGGACTGCAGTTTATGGTCGTATGAACTACCACCACTGTTTTCACCGTCAACTAGTGGAATATCTCCCACCAGGCCCAGCCGGTTCCACTGCGACCGGCGTTCCTGATTCTGGCGGGGGTCGTCTGCCTTTTCTCTCCACTTGTGTGGGAATGGGCCGAGAAACAGAGACTTGCATCATCTTCAATTCATCTCGGTCCTTGCTACCTAGACGTCTAGAGCCTCATGCAAGGTAGAAGAGAGAGAAAACCCATGTGTAGGGAGAGCAGAGGGCAAGTCCAGGGCCTTCATATACACTATGAGCAACACTATTCTACTGTTTGGCATGGCAGTGTTTGCACATTCTCCATGGACTACAACCTGGAGCTTGATACAACTTCGCTTTCATGGTTTCAATGTCAACGGTCGCTGGGTGATTATCATGATGCGGCTGAGAAGGCGGCTTTATAAAGTTTCCTCTAGTGGCCACATGATCCTCTGTCTTATTTTCAGCGTTTTCTATATGTAAATAAGGTTCGCTGGCGCATTGTCGGGACGAGGCGGTGCCACCAGACGTCATGCACACGTAGATGAACCGACTCCATAAAGATTCGTGCCCCCTACCAAATTAAGGTTATTCACTATTACTGGATATTTTCCACCTCACCCATTTTCCAAGTTACGCAAACCTGTCAAAAATCAACATCAACATGGCCGCCAGGGAGCTTATTGTTGTGGTCCTAAATTACACTAACGAGGAGCTCAACCTTGAACCTGAGTCCGCGCATCTCGACCGCGGTGAATGGATGACGGACACGCCAGAGTCGCAACCGCCCCTAGAGATCAGGGCCGGGGAGAGCGGCATGTGGCGCTGTAAGTCGCGTCACGTGGGCGCGGGGATAGAGGGGTCTGCCACATACCAGATCGTCGGCTATGGGGCGAACGATAAGGTGACGTTGACCTGGGACGTTCACTATGTCGGGCCAAACAAGTTCAGTCATTCTTGTGAGACGGAGGAATTCACGGTCAGGGTCTTGGGCGGGAGCGGGAGGGAGGCTGTTGCTGTCTTTGTTATCGGTATGTCGAGCATCTAACAGTCCAGTTGTCGGGGATGATGAAAGACTGACGAGATCCAACAGAGCCAGTAGGAGTCTAAAGTGGTCTTCTGGGGCTGAACCAAAAGGTCGCATCGTGGCTTTTGACGGACTAATGAGATTTCGTGCTTTAATTCGCGGTGTGATTGAATGCCTATATGATTTGGTAATATTGTGTACGGAGTTGTAGCCACTAGACTGTGCCCAGGCCAGTATTGAACTTTGAACCTCAGCTGCAGCAACTTGAGATTCTTTCCAGAGAATGATTTAATGCTCCATCACTATCCTGCATGTAGCGGGTCAATCCACAAGCGTCCAACCAGCTCAGTCCATCACGACCAGAACTACTCAATCACTGGAATTATCATGTTGGCTCGCAGTCCGATAATCCTTGTGGCAGTTTTGCTACCCTCACTCGTGAGTATGTCAATGTTCGCAGCATCAGGAACAGGATAGGCCTGGGCTTAACCTGACTTATTAGCGGTGATATGCGCCTTCGAGGCAAGAGCCGTGCCCAACGCTCCGAATAACTACGCCCCCGACACCGTTTCTTGTCCCACACCCCAGCCCACCATCCGCAGTGCCACGGCCCTATCGGCCGAGGAAACGGCATGGCTGCCGCTCCGTGGCAATGCCACCGCGTTAGCACTGAAGAACCTCCTCGGCCGTGTTAACATCAGTGGCATAGACACTAATGCGTACGTCGACAGCATCGCTAGTGGCGGCAACGACACCACGTTGCTTCCACGGATCGGCATCGCTATCTCTGGCGGGGGCTATCGGGCGCTGATGAACGGCGCGGGCGCGATCGCGGCTTTTGACAACCGTACATCCACGAGCTCTACCGGCAAAGGTGGTCAGCTCGGTGGTCTGTTGCAGGCGGCAACATATCTCAGCGGACTGTCTGGCGGTAGCTGGGTCGTGGGAAGCCTCTACGTGCAGAATTTTACTACCGTAGACTCCATCATATTCTCCACCAGTGGGTTTCTCAGCAAGCTTTGGCAGTTTGGTGACTCGATCATCGAAGGTTTGTTCGATTCCCCATCCTGCTGGTGGCATCTGCTCACTGTGTGTCGACCATCTAGGACCCACGGGTCTCTCCGTTGGAAAATACTATCGCGAACTGTATCAGAGTGTCCAGGATAAATCCGATGCCGGTTTCAACACGACCATTACAGATTACTGGGGCAGGGCCTTGTCATACCAGCTGGTCAACGCCAGCGATGGAGGACCTGGTAGGTGTGGCCGGTCTGTGGGAGATGAATACGCGGGCTAACAGCTGTTGCCACAGCGTATACCTTCTCATCCATTGCGGAAGACACCGATTTCTTGCAGGCCATGGCACCAATGCCATTAATAGCGGCCCTCGAGCGAGCTCCTGGACAGCTCCAGATACCGGCCAACGCAACCGTCTTCGAGTTTAACCCATGGGAAATGGGGTCTTATGACCCAGGAGCTGCCGCTTTTGCGCCCCTCAAGTATGTCGGATCCAACTTTACCAACAGTACCATCGCTGGCGGCTCCGATTGCATCGCTGGCGTCGACAACGCGGGTTTCGTCATGGGGACCTCGTCATCACTGTTCAACCAGGCATTCCTGCAGATTGGAAAGTCGTCAAACGTCTCGGATTTCTTGGCAGGAGCCTTGAACAACACCCTGGGGCAGATTGGCGAAGAGAACGAGGATATCGCAAGCTGGCCGAATCCGTTTTACAAGTATAGCAATGCCCGCGATAATATCAACGCCAATGCCAAGCTCCTCACTCTTGTCGACGGCGGCGAGGACCTCCAAAACATTCCCCTGCATCCGCTCACCCTGTCGGAGCGACATGTCGACGTCATATTCGCCATCGACAGCTCTGCCGACACACCAACCTCGTGGCCAAACGGAACAGCTCTCGTGGCGACGTACCAGCGATCCAAGAGCGGCTTCTCCGCCAACCACAGTGACTTCCCCCCCGTGCCAGACCAGAACACGTTTGTTAACTTGGGCCTGAACAAACGCCCTACCTTTTTCGGGTGTGGTAACTCCTCTGGACCGCTGATCGTCTACATACCCAACGCGCCGTATACATTTCACTCCAATATTTCGACCTTCGACCTCGAATATAGCGACTCCGAGCGGGATCAGATCGTTGCCAATGGCTACAACGTCGCGACCATGGGAAATGGCACCGCCGACTCAGATTGGCCCGTGTGTGTAGGCTGCGCGGTTTTGGCCCGCAGCCTAGTCCGCACGAAGACGGCTATACCCGCAAAGTGCGTCGACTGCTTTGAGCGGTACTGCTGGAACGGCACAGCCAACTCAACGACGCCGGCAACGTACGAGCCGGAGCAGATTATCGCAAGCGGGGCCGGTGGGCGGCCGGCGCCGTGGATGGCAGTTACGGTGTTCGTATTTTGCGTCATGCCGTTGCTTACGACCTGAGTAAGTACGAGTAGAGCAGCAGTGGGGAAAGGCCAGTGCACATAGAAGTTATAACGATTCCTCCAGGTTATGATCTATTCATAGTGGCATATTGAGGCCAATACGGTTGTCTGATGGGCTGTTGTTGTGCAGCTGCAAAAGTACGAGATGTCAGCCATGACTAAAGTCTCACCGGTTGCATGCTTGTGCTAAACTAGTAACCTGCGACTACCTGCAATAGCCACCGCCTGTTGTTGGTTGCAATGTCTCGGTAGCAGTCTCTTGTTAGTTTATCGGCAGGAGCCCAGTTTAGGCATGCTCCGAATGGCTGTATCTAGGACTTAAATGGAACGGATTGCGTGAAGCACTAGCGGATCACGAGCTGGGAGACTTTCTAGACTCAGGGAATACTCTACTCTGTCTTATCAGCAAGTATTGCGTGCCTTCAGCTACAATGATGTGGCCAAGGCAGTTAGCGGTTAGCCCATGACTGTTTGCTCCTATATTCGCAGGAGATGCGGGCGGGAACGAGGGGGCAAGAAACCTTGAACGATGTGACACAGCATCGCTTCGCTCTATTGACTATTTGCTTTAAGTGGAAGATGTCTTGTTGGCCGCCAATTACTACTCTTAATACGCAACGTGCGTGAGGAACATAAGTACAAGGCAAAAGGTCCGATCGAGAGCCGAACGATACCGTCCTTCACAGCCATAGATTCGCCTGTTTACACTTTTCTGCATAAAGTTTCTCAACGCTAGCTATTCAACAACCATTAAATATTTGGCTCTTGTTTTGTGCGCTACGATGGGCTTCGTCGTGGCAGCCCCTGTGACTGGAGCAGTGAGTTCTCTTTCAGACGAAAGTCGACCCGCAATCTATTGTCATATTCCTGTATTTCCTACGAGCTCATCCTCGTGCAACTCGTGCTTATGCTAAAGAACCGAAGGCACAGAAAAACGGGGCCAAAAAAAAGGGAGCCTGCAAATGCGTACATTGCCTTCCAGGCTGCACACTGGCCCTGGGCTAAGATTCAGGATGTGTCCAAGAATAGCAACAACAAGAGTGAGCCGGCAGGCGCAGATACTGCCTTTCAGATAGCACACCGGCCCTGGGACAAGACCGATTAATACACTACATGCGTCAGTGCTAGGTTGCGGTGGTGTCTGGGAGAATCCGGCTTGGATATTATAGATATTCTCATAACAGTCAAATGCGCTCGCGCCTAGGTGAATGCCATCTTCGCGGTTTTAAGGGCCAGTTCAAACTGCTTTTATGTTCAAGGTGGCTGGCAGCAGTTCGGCTCTCATAGTCGACAACCCCAACCTTGCATAGCAGTCGTCGTCCAGCTGAAGCTTATTCCACGTCTCAGTACTGAGCAGCTCCAGAGTAAACTGGATCGCCTATCTCTTTTGTGTGCGAAGGCTCCAGCATTATGCCTTGCACGTACGGTGAGGTGCCCTAGACAGTTAGAAGTTGCGTTCTAGGAGGCACCTTCGAATAACAAGCCTTCATGGAATCTCGGTACTCCGTATTGCTCAAAGTAACCCAGTGAGGAACCGCAGGGACGGAGAGGAGTAAGGGAAATTTGGAGAAACAACCAAGGTCGGAGCCTTGGCAAACGAGGAGGTATACGACGTCCCAATCAATCGGTCAAGGTGCTGCTGGACTCTTTGGCCACTCGGATGATGTGCAGGGTGCCTTGCACGTAAAAACGATGGAATGCATGACACTAGAGCCGGAGAGTAAAGGTTCCGGGCCAGCTTGACGTGGTACAGTTACGAATGATAGCTACTCCGTACGCATTGCTGACGATTGGCACCGATGTGCATTGAGTAACCTTTCTTGGCCCCCCTCGTATGGCATGTTCCATCGGCAAGTCTGCGGCCCGTGCCTTCCGCGGCTCCTCAGCAGTGGCGCCAAACGCGAGATATAAGTCGACCAGCACTGTGGGGTGGTCTGTCCACGGGCTGATCGACACGACTGACGGCAGTTTGTTTAGGCAGTCCTGCAGCACAGCCAGACGAGTGGGGCATTATTCGAGTAATATGGACAGCAGCTGAATGCTCCATGACGCAAATGGCCAAGAATCTCGTATTGTACGGGTGCAGCTGACACGGTCAGCTCACCGCCTGCTATTCGGTTACATTGACTCTCCTCGTATTCTCTGCGGCGTCCTCTGGGCTGTGTCGATCCCGTCCGGACCCCACGGTACTTTGTTCGGGACCGTGGTAGGCAAGGAGCTTGTCCCTGTCTTACTCGCAACTCCTCGAGAGGTCGGGCTAACGTAATGCCGCGCAACACGAGCCGGACAGCTGAGCCTCGATTGAGCTCACAGATATATAACGGCGTGATGCCGTGCAAGTCCCATTCATGTCCACAGGCCAGCAGCTCAACAAGCAATAAGCGAACAAATTCTCCCCTTGAACTAGCAAGTCATCCACCAAAATGCTTCACAAACTTAGCATCCTCGCCGTCGGCGCTGCCTTGGCGGACCTCGCCTCCGCGGTAGGCAATGCCCGCGTGGTGAATAACTGCCCATTTACCGTGACTGCCTGGTCAGTCGGCAGCGACATTTCCGGCCCTTTCAATCTGGGCACCGGCGGGTCATACAGCGAACCGTTTACGCTGGACCCAAAAACTGGAGGCAAGGCCATCAAAATCACAATTGACCCAGACGGGTTGTACACTGGCAAGCCGCAGACCATCTTCGCGTACAGCCTCCGAGACAACACCATGTGGTACGACTTGAGCGACATATTTGGGGATGCCTTCAGCGGCCACAAGCTGGTCGAGGCCAGCAGCAATGGCAACTGCCCGTCTATTGTCTGGAACAATGGCATCCCGCCTGCGGGTAGTCAGGTCAAGAACTGCGGTGCAGGTGCAGATGTCACTTTGACTCTATGCTCGCAGTGAAGGGAATACGAAATAATTGGCGGCCTAGACAATGGATGGTGGCCGTTTTTAACATATTGCCCGCCTGACGTGCCTGACATGGCCAAGGATGTGTTTTCTTTGGCTTATAAGTGCGATATGACCGAATGGACAAGCTTATTTACACATTGATGGGAGTCTTTTCGTCTACGGCCTACAAATTTTCACGACAATGTGTGAATTGACATCGCGTGGCTGATATGAAGAAATGTACCAGCACCTCATGTTGATTCCCTTTGCTATACAAAGCAGTGATATGCACCTGAGCCCTGAACGCCTGGGTCAACGTGGTAGAGTCGCCCTAGTAGCTTTGCATATCATACATGTCCGCAATCAGGCTATTGTGATAGGCGCCAAATAACTAGGTGTCATTGAACCCAGTGTAGTGTCCCAGACTGGGCGGCAGGTCACTGACATGGGTGCCCCAGGAGCTCTCATGGTTGCCGAGTGTGAGTACGAGCTCCTTACCTTCAGTAAAGAAGGAGTGACCGATCCAGTTTTTAGTGTACGGCTTGCCGTCGAGCGTTGCGCTCTGGATATAGATATTCTCGTACGTTGGGTCAAAGTTGACGTTGCGCACTCGAGCTGTCTTACCCGTGAGGGGACTGGTGATGTTGACGCTCTCAAAGTACGGCGGGATGATCAAATACACGTCTTGGCCAGGGTTGGGGAAGAGCCCCATCATGTTGAACGCAACAAAGGACCCCATAGCACCGCTGTCGTCGTTCCCAGGAAGGCCTCGCGGAGTCGGAGCGAAGAATTTGGGGATGTAGAAGTGGCTCCGCAGAGCCGAAAGTGCTGGACGGCCAGCGTAGTGGTACTGGAAAACGGTGAGGAACGACGGCTCATTGCCGATATAAGTGATGTCATTGTCGTGTAGGTAGTTGAGTCGTCGCACAAATGCGTCAGGGCCGCCGTACAGCGTAATCAGCTCTGCTTGGTCATGGGGGACGAAGCTTATTCGCACGCTGGTCAGTATACAATGAGTACTTGCTGCCAGCGAGTGGGCAATACTCACAATCCGTACTCCCAAATACTACTCTCGTAGGTCTCTAGCGCATTGTTTCCCAGGAAGCAAGTGGTGTGGTGGTCAATGTGGCTGCAGCTGAGCGGGTTCTGGATGCCCCAGGTCTGGTTGCGATACTTGGGCTGGAAGAAGCCGGTGAAGCCCGTGTTGGTGCCATTCCAGTAGGACGAGGGCTGATCCTTCTTGTACAGGTTCAGCCAGTTGCCGCTTGAGGCAATGTACTTTTCCCCGTCACCCTTCATCCCGAGCCCAGCCGCAAGCTGCGAGATGCAAAAGTCGTTGTATGCATACTCAAGCGTGCGGCTGATGCTGCGAGCGTCGGTTCTTCTGTTAGGACGGTCCGGCATAGGGATGTAGCCGAGCCGTTTCCAGGAGTCGAGACCCCCGCGGCCATGGCAACGCCAGTCTGACGGCTCAACTTCTGCGTCCTTTTGCACGGCCTTGTAGCCCTTGTGCCAATCGATTCCACCCTTGATGCCCTTGAGGTAGACATCGGCTAGGATAACGTCCGCATTTGAACCTCCCTGAGTAAAGCCCCTGTCTAGGCTCATGCGACAGTCGGGCAGCCATCCGTCGTTCTCGTACGTCGAGATGAGCGAGCGCACCATCTGCGCCACGGCCTCTGGGTCGACTATGGTCAGGAACGGAAACTGGGATCGGAACAGATCCCAGATGCAGTAAAATGAGTCGAAGTACGGCTCACCGTCGTTCCACAGAGGGTTCTCGCCCGTGTAGTTCTGCGGGCTGACCATGGTGCGGTAAAAGCCTGAGTAAAATATCTTGACAAACGACACATCGACGCCCTTGGTGTCAACGACAATGGGCGAGAGCTTCTCCCTCCACGCCTCCGTCGCGGCTTCTGAGTATTTACCAAAGTCAAAGTCGGGCATTTCTTTTTCGGCGCTGGCGCAGGCCTGCTCGCTGCTGACCAGGCTGATGCCAACCCGAGAATACACGGGCTCTTCCCCGTTGGCGAAACGCACAAAGGCACCGCCCGACGGTGGGAAGACATGAGGGGTGGTCTTCGGGATCTTCAGATCCTTGACCGTGGTGTTGGCACGGCTGTTCAGGAAAATGCCACTGTCGACAATGTCGGCGCCGTGGAAGTCGGTGCAAAAGTAGGACGTGTAGTTGCCGTCGCCGAAGCTGGGCAAGAAGACCGCACTTCCAGTGATACGGCCTGTTTCAGCATCGACGTGAGCAACCCCGTCCCCCTGGATAGTATTTGGCAGGTCCGTCAGGTCCTGCAAGATGAGCGGCTTCTGTCCTGGGGCTGCGCCCTTGAATGTGAAGCGGAACAAGGCTGTATGGTGCGTCGTTGTCATCTCGACCTGCGGCCCGCTGTCGAGGGTGATGCCAAAGTAGCCCGGCTTGGCCTTGACGCTGTCGGCATGGTAGGTCCCGAAGCTGGCGCGCGAGCTCTTGTGGAACGCGCATCGGTCGACGTCATCGTCTGCGCACCCGTTGTATGCGAAAAGAGGGAAGTTCCCCAGGGACGGAGAGCCGCCGGTGCCCGAGTCGTGCATCGCGCTGAAGCCCGTCACGGGCGTGGAATCCAGAGTGAATCCCCCGTGATTGCTCTGGCTGTTGGTGTCAGCCACGGCCTTGGCCATGCCGTACGGCAGGGTCGCGCCGGGGAAGACATTGCCGCCGTTGCTGGAACCAATGAGTTGATCGACATACTGCAGCGGATCAAAGCTGGAGGAGCTGCTGCTGCTGATGCTGTTGCTACCGCTACCGACGAGCGAGACGAGCACCGCCTGTAGCCAGCCCAGCCAACCCGTAGCGGTGGCCTTGAGTGAACGCGCCATGACATGTGCCAGGAGCTTGCTATGGCGAGGGATGGGATGGACAGAATACCTCAAACCAAGGGAGAGGGATTCCACGCTATATACGGATCAATCGTACGCCGCTACCAGCTACATCTACCAGAGTGTGCATTCCACTTTGTTTGACTTATTTTTCCAACGCGACGCTGGCGAGTCGCGACTCAGCCCGATTTATCAGTCTCCTTTCGCGGCGCGAGTGCCATCCAGCGCGTCGTACGGAAATTGTCGAAGCCGACATGTCGTCTGCCGGCTCCTCCTGCTCCTTACTATCATGTTGTCAGTTTTGTCCTGCTACGGCCTGTCCGTGTGCGTGATATTGTTAGTTGAGCTGGTTTGCAGTTGTTCTATCACTGCGAATCGCGATAACCGGCCCTGCCAGGCTAGCGCAGGGGTCCGTTTGTGGCGTGGCGGAGATGGGGCCCGCGGGTATCCCAAAGCGTTCGTTCTCTTGACGAGAAACAGCCAGAAGCAGTCCACGATGTTGTGACGCCGGTCACGCGTTGGGCCTCGGGTCGACAACGATCGATAGGCCGAAGTTCACGCGCCGTCCCGCGCCCTGGAATGCACTTCTCCAGAAAGCGCAACGGGCCCTGGCGTGGCGTCTGGCTCAGAGGGGGGGATAGCTCCCGTCCCAGCTAGCGCTCCCGCCCTTGTCCGGCACGGAGGTCCCGGAGGCCGGGGCCGACAGGGCGGCCAGCCGCGCGGGGGATGCGTTATTCGTGCACAGCATTCTGGCAAGGCATTGAAGGGTATTGTTCCCCATGCCTTTATCCGCAAGGAGCAGTCTGACTTTGGTTGCGACTGGGGTCTACCGGGGCTATTCACCGGATTTCGGGACTTCATGTACTTCGTATGACTTGGCCGATGTAACGGGCCTTTTGCTATGGAGCGAGAGCAATACCGTCGAGTCCATGTCTTGAGTTTGACTTGAACCAATGGGTCAGTAGCAAGATGTTCCATCCACTTTTCAGGTTCCGACTGTTATGCTGTGTTCCCCGCCGTCAACGCAGATGGCGACGATCGAATGGGGGTCACCTTTCCAACCCTGTGGTGCAAGGCCGGATGACTTGGACACATCTTGGCCATCTAGCTTGACCTTGCCGCTTGCAAACCCAACGGCGGGGACGCAGATAATCCCTGTAGTGCTCCTGGGTGCCTTGACCTCCAAGGAAAACACAGTTCCGGCATGTGTCTCCCTCGTCGCCCAGCTCACCTGCAGACCACCCTTTGGGGTCGGTACCTCTCCTCGAGCCCAAGACAAGCCCCCACCGTCTATCACAGGGCAAACCTGCCATTTCTTGAAGCCAGGTTCCAATGGCCTCACACCCAAGACGTGGTTGGCCATCAGCGGCACTATCCCGGTCGACCAACCGTGGGCCATTGACGTAAAGGCACCCTCGTATGCCGTGCCGTTCGGCCCGATGCCTTCCCACATGGTGATTTTCGGGTCGTGCGATGACATCCAGCCGTACAACCGGCGAATCTCATCGAAAGCAGATGCCGCAGTGCCAGGAGTAGAAAGGCGTGCTGAGAGCTCAAAGTACGAGATGAATGCGTACACCCGGTTAGAAAAGTGGTCGCCCGGGCTGAGTACACTGCTGTCATAGAAGGCATTGCCGTACGGCCGCGCCGCTGTCTTGGCCCAGTAGTCCAAGATTTGGGTGGACGCCTTCTTGTCCGTGATACCAGCGAGAACGGCAATGGAGTTTCCATCCTGGGCATGAACGTTGCAATATGTCCCGGCTGGAGCGTTGGGGCAGGGTCCGCCGTCGTAGAAAGCGCCGACACTCGTGTCAAAGTTGTGCCTCATCAGCGCGGAACCGATCTCGGCGGCACGATAAGTCCAGCGGCTAGCCTCGTCTTTGTGACCAAGGCTGCTGGCCAGCTGGGCAGCATAGGACAGGGCGTGAACATATAGGGCATTGTAGTAAGTGATTGGTCCAGAGCGTGGCAAGAATGCGTAGTCACCATAGCCCATCTCGGCAGCCTTGACCAAGAGTTTGGTGCTGTTACTCAGGTACTGCGGGTAATATCCATCCAAAGCCTTGGCCAAGAGTTTGGTGCTGTTACTCAGGTACTGCGGGTAATATCCATCCAAAGCCTTGGCCAGCACGTTCCAGTACATGGCCGCGTATGCAATGTCGCCTGTATACATTACCAATCCACGCTGCAAATTACCCACCATAGGGGATAGTCGAACAAAGGCAGTGTGTAATTGTTGCTGTACCCCGTCAGACCCGATCAAGCGGAACAGCTGATCGTGACTTACATGCTCGCCGGTGGGATCCATCCGTCTGCCCTTTGATGAAGAGCCAAGTCTTCGAGAACATTACGTGTAGGTTCCGAGAAGTTGTGCGATAAGTACGATGTCAAGGAAGCGACAGCAAGATCCCCCACGTAAGGGTCCCTGTCGCGCTTTGCGCCATCAAACAAAACTTGCTTACCCTCTAGGGTTGGGCTGGAAGCACGTCGAGGCTCTGTTTCGTTTGCAAAAAATAGGCCTGTTCCCAAGTCGACGGTGTACACGCCGTCAAACCACCACTGTGCGAGCTTGTCGTCCGAGCACTCGAACCACCCGGTGTAGGTGTCGGGTGTGCCGAGGTACGCAGACCATTCGAGGCTCAGAGATGAGATTGCGATGGACCCAGCCGCTGACGTGAACGGCGCGTCTGATTCGAGCGCGTCCAGCCAAATCTTCAAGTACCGAAACCCGTGCAAGCCGTCTGAGCATACTTGCCGACCATGCTGGCACCCGTGAAGATCCCGCCAAGTGAATGGCTCATTCTTGACAGCCACCTGCCAACAAGAACACGCATGTCAGCATAAATAAGGAACGCATACTACATGTACTTGACGTTTAAACGGAAATAGGCATTACCTGGTCTGTTCCGTTTGTCAATTTGGCGTCCTGGTCCCCGGGTGTCAGTAAAATGTGATGGGCTTTAGTTGATAAGCGGCTACATACACCAGCCGCATTGTCAGACCTCGTGAAATCACTGCGGCCCTTCAGATACTCCAGCGTCTCAGAGAACGCCAATCTGATCCCTGGAAAGCCCTCAGAGATGTTATGAGAACCCCCAAAGTTAATTGTGAGTATTCCCACCACGGTTTGGCCAAAGTCGACTACAACTGTTGGCGGGGTCGAGTTCACGCTGCTCCGTGTCAAGATGGTAGGCTCCTTCCCATCGATCATGCCGCAGGGATTTGATACGTTTCCAACCGTTTCATGAGAAAGAATTACCTTTTGGTCTAATGAAGTTTGAGTCTGGCGATCTGACGAACCTCTGCCATCCGTCACGAGCGTGCTTGTGGAGGTTGTTCGAGGCGGGGCTTGGGCTTGAGAAGACCCCCGTGACTGCAGCTGCCACGGCCAGGGCATTTCGAACCCAGTTTAAGGGCGCCATTGAAGGTCTTTGCAAGCTGTCACGGGAATTAAATACGGGCCGAAACGAAACTATACCTTTAAGTCATTGCTACTCTCGCCATTGTTATAAGAAATCCAATGGCTGTTTTCGGGCAATATTTCGGCGAGTACAGAGCAGCGTATGTGACACGAAAGATCTTCTCACCCGACTGGCCGCACGATTTTTACGATCTTTACCCAACCCTTCTCGGCCATCGCCGCCGCCCAATGTTCCATTACCAGCACTGCCTATAAGCGCAAGGGTTATCGGTACCGGCCTTGAACATTTTGGGTGCTATCAATGCGGTACCTTTGCGTACCATTCTCCGCATCTGCTCGTCGTTGCGGTCCGTTTTGTCCAGCTGGGAACTCACATGACTGCCGCGCAAGATATCGTCGTGCTCATCGATCGTCCCAATGTGTAACACAAGTCTATTCGTCGAGTGACATTAAACGGAGAGCTATCTAGTAAGCGACAGGCTCAAGTTTTACGATCGCGGCGCAAGCAGAGTAGCCTACCTAGCAAATGCTGCGTGTGCAAAGTACTCCCAATACCAGAAAACGGCGCGCCCCGCGGCGCAGAGAAAGGCCCTTGCTTATTCCTCTGCTGGAGAGATGCCAGCAGCTAAAGTCCAACACCCAGTGCCGTAGAGCGATTAATGGAATCATTGACACACGAAGATAGCTGCTGTCGCAGATACTAGGCCCACAGCTACCGCTTTCAATTCCGAATGAGCATACAAATTCATTCCCTCCAAGAACCATAGCTTCTCAATTTGGCCGGAGTCTACTGTGCGTGTATATGCGTACATAAGATACGGGTGAAGTGCCATTGCTGGCAGTGCTGACCCCACACAGCAAGTCGACGACTTCCACACAAACAAAACGCGGACGGCAGCGGGCTGCGGTTCAGTTATCGCTCCCAATTAATTGCTGCTTTGGCTTTGTCACGAAATATTGATGCAAGCTCATAAAAAGCGCAACTATGAGGCAACAGTGAATGAGGTGATGGTGTGGGGACGTTACGTGCTTGCACCATCCGAACCCCCCCCCCCCC
>JALHCA010000258.1:0-36812 GCA_024340505.1 Tolypocladium nubicola
AGGGGACGGCGCTGGGCCCGACGACGTCGCGCGGCCAGCCGCCGTGCGCCTCGTCGGCCAGGGCCTTGGCGGCCGAGCCGCCGATCCAGGGCGCCAGGGTGCTCGCCTTGCGGCCCGCGTGCGCCAGCTGGACGCCGACCCTCGCGCCCTGGCTGTGCGCGAAGTCGACGACGCGGCGCAGCGGCGCGACCTGCGAGTCGGCCCACAGCCCGGCGTCCTGCGGCGAGATGCGGCCGCGCGGCTCGACGGCCGAAGCCTCGACGACGACGAGCGCGGCGCCGCCCAGCGCGAACTGCCCGAGGTGCACGAGGTGGTAGTCGGTCAGGTGGCCGTCGTCGGCGCTGTACTGGCACATGGGCGACACGACGAGGCGGTTGTGCAGCGCGACGCCGCGCATGCGCAGCGGCCGGAAGAGCGTCGGCGCCGTGGCGGGGTCGGCCGCCGTGCCGGCCGCGGGCTCCTGCGCGGGCGTGTAGAAGGGCACGCCGGCCTGGGGCTTGTTGCGCAGGTCGAAGCGAGGCATCGCGGGTGGTGTAGATGTGTGGTGGCGGCGGCGGTGGTGGTGTCGCAGGGGAGGTGGTGATGCTATCGCGATAAGCGGTGGCACAGTAGACTGGCGGTGCGCCAAGACTCGACGACAACCCGATGGCAATCTATTCAAACAAGACTCGCTGCGGAGACGCTGCATCTCAGTATCGAGTGCGGTGCGTCGAGTTATATCCTCTACGGTACGTGGGATTATAAATGCGTCGCCATCCGTTCCCACTCGGGCAAAGGCTCGCAGAAGCTCGGCGTTGGGGTCCATTGGACGCTCCTCGATGACGTGATGGGCCGATTGGGCCGCCGATCCATTCAACCTTCTCCATTGCGAGATCTCCCTGAGAGCGGCCGTTGCTGAATAATGCGACAGTGAGATTGCGACGGAGGACAGGTCCCTCTTTGCCGACTCCATCGGCCGTCTTCAGCAACCCCTGAGTGGGCATCGGTGAGGAACCACGCAGCAACAACATGCCACGCTGACAAACCAACATGTTCCGGTCGGTGCGGAGGTCGTTTTAGAATGGCCAGGCTGGCTTCGTACGAGGTTCCCTCAGCGACCCCGCGGGCTGATGCTATCCGTCGTCGAGCTCCCGACGTCTCGTTCACTCTCTGTCCTCCCCTTGAGGCCTATAGGTGGACTCGAGCCCCCAGTAACGGCATCCAGGGCCGTGCCCTCGCATACGAGCATGAACGGGCTCATCGAGGACGCGCCGCCCGGTGCCCGACGATGAGGACGACGGCAACAATCGACCTCGCTTTGGCTGCTGAGGCTTCACTGCCAGCAACCGCGGATGGCTTCGCCGTTCTACAAGTGTACGGCGCCTTTATTGGCACTCCGGCCGGGTCAAAGATATGCTGCTCTCTTCGTTGTCATGGCACTAGACGGCTGCTGAGGCTCCCGTGCGGTGCCGAAGCGAAGCCTTTGTTGTTCACGTCCTGGGCCACCACGCATGGCGCGAGCACTGGACTTGCAGCGCCAGGCTGTTCAGAAACGATGCGGCATCATCGCCCTGCGGCTCGGGGCGACTATAAAGGTCGCCGGCCCGAGTGCGTTGACGGAGCCAGCGCTGCAGGCTATCGAGAACCCCCGACGGAGCTCCTTGAACCGACGAGAACGGAGCTGGGCTGTCCGCTTCGCGACGTCCAGATACTAGCCTTGCGTTGCGCAGAAGCCTTGCGCCGCCAAGATGGCGAACGTGCGAACCCTCGATCGGGATATGAGGCTGTATCTGGATCGACACATGTATGTCATGCCTCGCTTTGTCCTGCACAATCCGCTCCTGCAAGAAGACATCAAGACCGGCATCATCAGGGCCGCCGACGGCGTGTAAGTTGACACCCAGTCCCCCCCGAAGCCGTGGAGCGCCTCGCTAAGAGCTCGCAGGATCTTCATTGCCAAGTTTCTCCTCAACGCGCTGAGTCGGAAAACAACGTCAAAAGCCGTCGAGGACGCCCTGTCGAAACTACCAGCGTTCCGGGACGCTTGCGACCAGGCATGTCACCACGCGATGAGGCGTATAGACCTGCAGCTCCCTGAACGAACCGCACTGGCCAAGTGGGCTTTGTCGTGGGCCCTCTTCGCCACACGGCCCTTGACCCTACCGGAGCTCCAACACGCCCTGTCCATCAGCCTGTGCAACGCGCGTCTTGCCACAGACGCCCTGCCCACGGCCAAGGAGATCGAGTCGCTCTGTGCCGGCTTGGTCGTAGTCGACGAGAGCAGCCAGACTGTTCGCCTGGTCCACAATGCTGCGCGGAACTGTCTCGAGCGGACACGGAGCGGCTGGTTTCCGCGCGCTCTGGACTATATCGCCGGAGTCTGCGTCGACTATCTCTGCATGGATGTCTTCGCCAACGGCATATGCGGCACAAACAGAGAGTTTACCGAACGGGCACACTCTTACCCGCTTCTCGTCTATGCCTCGCGTTACTGGGGACATCACTTTGCCCAGGCCGATCTGCCAGGCGACGGTCTCGTCGCGCGCCGAGTGATGCACTTCCTAGCCTCTGACGGCAACGTCGAGGCGTCCAGCCAAGCCCTGTTCTCTTCCAAGCTCCCGCTCGCGTCCAGCCCAGGGCCCTTTGACTACTACGCAAGCGACTTGCGGCTATCCAGTCTCCATCTGGCAGCTCACTTCGGGCTCCGCACTGTGACCGGGGAACTCCTCACCCGCGGCAGCGTCAACGTCAATAGAAAGGACAGCCACGGCCGGACAGCACTGTCCTACGCCGCGTCCAACGGCCACGACGTACTCGTCAAGTTCTTGCTCCTCCACGGAGCCAGAGCCTACATCGGGGATGACTTTCACGTCGCGCCGTTGTCGTACGCGGCCATGGCCGGCCACGTCGATGCCGCCGAGGTGCTCCTCTGCGAGGGCCGTGCCGACGCGCACCATGCAGATACGAACGGCTCGACGCCCCTGTCGCTGGCGGCCAAGAACGGCCACGCCGCCGTCGTCAAGCTGATGTTGAAGCAGCTGCGCGCAACGGGGCAGCCCTTCGGAGTGCCCCGAGCTGGAGGTAGGCAGAGCGAGACAACCCACGCTTCCCAGCGGCATGGACGACGAGCTGACGTGTTCACCCAGCATGCGAAAAGGCCGTCGACGATTCCATACAGTCGACCCTCGCGGAGGCCGTTTCGTTTGGCCACGGTGCAATCGTGAAGCTCCTGTTCGACTCGAGGCCACGCCTCTAGGGCTCGCCTCTGCGTACGGAAGAGGAGAAGACGACGGCGGCAGGGCCGTGCTGCTGGCCCGGCACGGCAAGTGACGTGGCGAAAGCGGACAGGCCGCGGCGTGGATCATCACCCGTGCGTGCCCACCAGGGAGAGGCATTGCTAGAACCTAATCAACACCACCGAGTACTTCACCATGTTCCGTTCGCTCTTCGAGTGCTGCTGCAAGTAGGCCGGGCATGTCTATTGGCGACAATGCTAGCAGAACGTCGACTCTTCCATATGGCTGCCATGTGTCCATGGTTCGCACCTAGCAGCTACGTCACAAGTCCAAGGCAAAGAGACGGGGGCCAAACAGGCAGTAGAATGTAGGCACTCATCATAATCTCAAAGACGTACATATTTAAACACACAAGTACATGCACGCACCGCCCGACCGACAATCCTCCACTCGTGGAGCCTCGCCCTGTCGCAAGCCTTCCCGCCCGAGTGTGGATGATGCTTTGCTCAGTAGTGCGCCTCGCCTCGCCCCGGTCCTCCCCGTGCGTGCGTGCGTGCGTGTCTGTGTCCCTTTGAACGCCTCGCTGCAGTTGTTTCGTTCATACAAAGAAGAAAAATAGCGCCCTTGAAACCAGAAAGGGACAAAGAAGACAAAGCTGAAGAAATGAATTCGAAAGAAAGCCGCGAATCGCCCTTCGCCCTATTTACCAATAGGCCTAGGCGTTGCCTCGTCCTCGGTCGAGCCGAGCCGAGGCAGGGGAGTCGGTCGAGGAGTCGCGTCCACGCTGCCAGGACCTCCTTCTCCTGCGTCGTTCTCCTTTCCCGCTCCCGCGTCCAGCCTTCCATCTGGAGGAGTCTGTGCTGCGTCGCCGTCCGCGGCGGCAAGGATGGGCGTGCCCATCTCTTGCGATGGAGTCGTGGCGACCTGCGTCGTCACCGCCTCAGATGTCGTCTCCGAGCCCATCGTCATGCTGTCGTGGCTATCGGCACGCATCATCTCGATGCCGAGCTTGGAGCTCGGCAACCCTGGTTTTCCCGCCACTTGCTTGCTGCCCCGCCGCAGCTGTGAATCTTTCGCGCCGTCAGCCTCCTCGTCTTCGTCGTCTGCCAGCTCAGTTCCCTCGGTCGCCTTCTTCTCTGCCCCCTCCCGCTTGCTCTTCACCTTGTCCTGCGGGTGCAGCAGGTTTTCCATTTGCCCGGGTGCCGAGTGCTGGGCCAACAGGGATGGGACTCCCTTCGGGGAGGGCTCCGTCCCCGCCAGGATGTCTGCTTCGTTGATCCCTAGGCCGCCCTCGTCCCAGTCCCCCGTTCCTTTGCGGCTAATAACCACAGGAACATCGTCCGTCGTGATAAACTCGCTGTCTCCGAACAGGCTCGATGAGATGGAGTCTTCTCGGCTCGAGGCCATTGCGGACCCATGACGGCCTGCAAAGGCAGAGATGCTGGAGGTTGGGCTATCATCGGCGCGGGGGTGAGCCTTTCTCAGGCCGATTGGAATGGGATGTGGCAAGGGGCCCGATGCTGCGCGCTGCGGCGAGTCCGGTCTCC
Organism: Tolypocladium nubicola; assembly: GCA_024340505.1. Taxonomy (NCBI): domain Eukaryota; kingdom Fungi; phylum Ascomycota; class Sordariomycetes; order Hypocreales; family Ophiocordycipitaceae; genus Tolypocladium; species Tolypocladium nubicola. The sequence continues at coordinate 4,763 of JALHCA010000258.1, forward strand.
AATGACAAAGGCTGCGTAGAACCTCCGTCAGCTTGGACGAGCTGATTGGCTTTTCAATCAGAGAATCAAAGTAGTGGGGAGCCTGCAGCTCTTTGAGGTACGCCGTTATGGCCACAATCGGCGTGTGTGAGTTGGCGTTCTTCGTCTCGCGTATCATGCGGGCGACGTCGGCACCGTTGATCTGCGGTAGCTTGTATTCCAGGAAGATGACGTCGAATTGAATCTCGCTCATGGCGTACCGCACTGCCTCGGAGCCGTTAGCCACCGAGATGGTGCGACAGCGTAGCTTCTCGAGCAGCTTCTCCATCACCATCCTAGACACGGGATGGTCTTCGCAGATCAGGACATCCAAGGGTCGGAAAGTTGGCCCGCCATCGAACGCGATCTGCGACAGCCGCCGCGAGCTTTGCCTGCGTCGCTGTACGCGCAACAGGGCGTTGTGCTTATCCCCTTCGTTGTCGGATGACGAGGGAGACATGTCAAACACCTGGCTCCTGCGGTTGCGGTGGTGCTGCAGCGCGTCGGACGCCACGGGGCTCGCTTCCTGCGAGCCCACGGTTAAAGACCTCGATCGGCTGGTTGATGAGGCGCTTCCTTGTCGCGGAGTCGCGACCATCTTCTGGGGCGACAGAGCCAGCGGCGCAGGCGCTGTCCCACGACCCTTGACGGGTGACGCGGCGACTGTCGTTGCAGCCTTCTGCAGGCTCGGGGGCACCTTTGGCACATCGAACGCGGCTGGAGGCTGCAAGGAAGCCGACTGGTGCGACAGGCTGGATGAGTTGCTGGATGCCTTTCGTCGCCCTTCGGCACCCTGCCCGGCGACAAACGAGACGAGCAGTGGCGAAGAGGGCTGGGAGGCCCGGCTCGGCGACGAGTTTGAAAGGCTAAAGCCCGATGGCGACTGAGGTCGGCTCCCAGCCTTGGCGCTGGAGATCGTTCGGTGCAAGTGGTTGGACAAGACGGGGCTGGCATCAAGAGACGGGGCAGGCGATGTCATGTTGGCACATCCTCCGGGGCTAGCGGAGATGGGTTGCTTGTTTTGCACAGCCAGGGCGTCTGCTCGTAGCTTCTGGATAACATCCTTGTTGGCCTTGTCCAGAACCGGTAGATTTTTGAACGCAAACGAGCCAAAGTCGTCCGTGGGCACAGGCTCACTGAGTCTCCTCGACTTCAAGTCTCGCACGTGAGGGGGGATGTGCAGAGGCATCAGCTTGCGGCTGAGCGAATTGACCTGCGACCGTACACGTGAAAGGGCATCGTGGGGTCGCTCGGGATAGTCGGATCCCGCCGTAGACGACTGCGGAGACATCTGATCCTCCATTTCCTCGGCGAATGATTGAAGAACTGCACCTCTGGCATCAAAGTACTCGGTGTCCTCCGGGTTCTCTGGTTGGGGTACAAATTGGGCTTCATCCTCGAGCAGGGTGTCCCAGTTTACTCCGTGGAACCACGGATGGTTGCGGATTTCTTCGCCGCCAGAGGCGAACTTCTCCTCGCGGTTGGCACCCAGTCTCTGCCTCGGATCCATGCAGAGCAGCTTGTTGACCAGGTCTTTGGCTTCGTCGGAGATGGGCTCGCCCTCGGTCTCGTCCGGCCATTGTATCTTACGTGCGAGGATGTTGTCGAATACGTGCTCTGCTTCGCTGGCATGGAAAGGGGGAATGCCATAGAGGAACTCAAACAGGATGCAGCCCACCGACCACCAATCGCTCGTCTCATCTTGCTTATCCCCTTTGATGGTTTCTGGCGCAAGGTAGTCTGGCGTGCCGACGAATCGACGGTTTGTGTCTTCCGGGTCGAAAAGCGCCATCGGAGGCGGCATCATGTTAGATCCGGGCAGGGAGTTCCGGGCGTGGCTGTCCATGCTCGTCCTGAGGCTCAGTTGATTTGCTGGCAAGTCTGGAGATCCTTGCAACACCGCCTCATCGTCAATTGCCATTTTGGCGCTGGAAGGTTGAGAACCAGGGTCTGAATCGTTCAGAGAGAACGACGTAAGCATGTGCGTCATGACCTCACTTCCAGCGCTGTCGCTTCGATGACTGCTGGAAAAACGCCGAGGTTCCTGCTGCAGCGAAGCCAAGCTGAAATAGGAGGGCTGTCCTACACAGCCGATGTCCGGCATCATCTGAGGTGTCATACTGGGGGAGTGGGGGTTTCCGTGTAAATCAAGCGAGGTAGATCGCGACGAAGCCATCGACGTGGATCGAGCGAATGGGCCTTGCTTGAGCAGATCCGGTGTTGTATCCGCAGTCTCGCTGTTGAGAGCCCGCTTCTGCCGCCCGACCAACCCCATACGCGAAAGACCAAAGTCTGTCAGCTTGAGATGGCCCTTTTGATCAATCAACAGGTTGTCGGGCTTAAGATCTCGGTGGATAATGTCTCGGTCGTGAAGGTGCTCGACTCCCAAGACGACCTCACCGAGATACTTCTTGACCCACTCCTCAGGAAGGCCGCCGAGTACCTTGATGAGGGACGCGCAATCGCCTCCATTGAGATACTCCATGACGAGGTAAAGGTAGTCTTTGCTGGAGAACGTCCAGTAGAGCTTGGCCACGAACTCGCTTTGCCCCTGCCACATCATGATGGCTCGCTCTGCCTTGACGTTACCAACCTGGTTCTTGGCAACCATGTCGGCCTTTTTCAGGACTTTGATGGCAAAATACTCTCCGGTGGACTTCTTCTTGGAGAGGTAGACGCTACCGAATGCTCCCTTGCTGATTGGCTTGATGATTTCGAAGTCCTTGATCGATGGCTGCGCCGGTCGGGGTTGAGGAGGCGCCTGGGTTGCACTCAGCCGTGGAGACGGAGGCGCCCTCATGGCGAAGTCAGATATGGCAGCGGACGACTGTCTTCTGTGGTGACGGACCGGGTGGGATACGGGGGAGCTGAACTCGCTGCTTGGGAACATGGGGGAAGCCTCAGGGGAAACCACCCCCTCCTGGGGAAATGGTAGCATCCTAGGCTTGATTCGCAATGGCGAGGATGGCTGGGTGGAGCGCGATGGCGACTCCTGACGACGAGGAGATGAGGCTCCCGGGATCACGAGGCTTCGTCGGTGATGCTGCCTGGCGCTTGCGGCACGTCTGAGATCCCCAAACTCGGAGATGGGAGATTCTGTCCTCGGTGCGTGTCGTGAGGCGACAGATGATGATCGCATGCTGCCTTCGCTGTCCGCAGTCTCTGTCTCGAAGAGAAGAGATGATCCTCGTCGCATATCTCGGGACTGAAGGTGGCTCCCCGGCCCTCCTTCGGCGTGTGAGCGTGGAGTAGGGCATTCTTTGGGACTGCTGGATCTCGTTGAAGCAATGAATGACGCTGGCCGGGATCGAGATCGGCTGGATCCCCCAGAGAGGTCCATCTGGCGTAGGGCTGCGGCTAGAGCAGAGGGACTGTTGACCGGCAGTCTGGCAGAGTCAACTTCCGCACGGCCACGCGATTCGTCTTCGACGTGAACTTCTGCGGCCTCTTCCTCACCTTCATCCCTCGCCGGGATGTCTTCGGGGTTCTCTCGTGGACTAAATTCCCCCTCATCCTCAGTAGAGTCGCTAAGTCGGCCAGCCGCCAAACGAGCTGCTTTTCTCATCGCCGTGTCGATGCAGTCTTGCACCATGACAGCGAGTTCGATGCGGATACGCTCTGCGTACTCTATGATCCGCCGATGGCGAAAAACAGCATCGACTTTGGCTCTGGCGGCCTTTTCTGTGTCGGCACAGAGCAGAGCCAGACCCTGCTCCTGCTCCATCGTATTCGTACTCGGCGAGTGCCACTGCAGGACCTGCGAAATTCTCGACTCCGATTGAGGCGACTGCGTGCGGAAGCCTCCATCGTCCTGCTGTGACGAACCCTCTTTGATCGCAGGACTGCTGATTTCGATGGCGGTATCACAGAGATCCATGAGCAGCTCAACGATGCGGGCCTGCGGTCGTCGTATGGCGAAGGAGCGGCCTCTTGCGTGCCCGAAGCCGCCGGTTCGGTCCCGTGAACGGGCCAAGGATGTTCCCGGCGAAGACTGGGTCGATGCCGACGGCGGCGGCCCGATGGGCATGCCCTTGTATTCGGCCATGGGGCCGCCTTGCTGCTCTCCTATCATGGAGCGACTCTTACGTGCTTCCAGATCATCAAGAACTCGGACGATGGCATGGCGATGCTCGGTCAAGCTCTCCTGGGTCATCTGAACGTCCATTTCGGCGCGGTGCTCCAGGAGGCACAGATCGGTGTGCTTCTCGAACCACCAAGGTGGGATTTGGCGCTCGCAGATACGGCAGAGCACGGGGGGAGGGGGCTCGCGGACATCGGAGTCATCTCCCCCGGATTCGGCCAGCTGCGTGAGATAACTGGCAAGCACCTCGGCACCAGAGCCGAGAGAATCAACAATGACCTCTGGCAGGTCGATCTTGATCTCGTGCGGGCCGGACCATGGGCGGAGCATCCACATGGTCTGCAATGCGCATTAGCAGCTGCGGCGAGTGGTGGTGCACCATGCGGGATGTGTAAAAACTTACGTGGCTCTCTCCGCCAGACACGCTGTCGTAGACCACGATGCCCTGTGCCTCGAGGTCGGCCGTCTGCGGCTCGGGGTCCGAGGCTCCCTCAGGCTCGCCGGTACTCTGGACGGATCGAAGCTTGGATAGAGGACCCAGCTGAACGGCGAAGCTGATCCTGTAGCTCCTGGAATCATCTCGCTTCATCGAATCGACAACATCTGAGAAGTCGGACTTGTTGTCGCTGACAATCAGGTCGGATATGGGTATGCCATTGACGGCCTCAAAGGGCGTGCCAACAACGTCGTTCCACGAGGGGCTGACCCATTTGACGGTGCCATCCAGGTTGAGGTCCACGATGGCATTGAGGGTCTGCTCAGCGGCCTCGCGGAGCTCCTCTCGCTCGTCGCGGATGTCCTGGCTGAGGGACCGTTCCATGGGGCTGGCGTGCTGGGCCCTGAGCGCGGACACCGCCAGCGGCGCCAGCGAAGGCGAAGGCGAAGGCTGGTCCATGGCCGCCATGTTGTGGAGGCCAGTGGCCACAGCGCAGTAGCACCCTGCGCAGAACGAGCAGCAGAGTCGCCAGAGGCGAAGGCCACCGGTTCACGGCCGGTTCACGGCCGGCGGCGGGTTGGCAGACAGGGTTGTATTCCGGGAGACTCGGGGTCTGGCAGCGAAGCCAGAACTACAGAGCCGCGAGACTCGGATACATGACTGAGGACCGCCCGCTTGACGCCTGTCGCCAACGTGTCGGGGATTTGAGTCGAGTCGAGTCGGTCAGTCGGTCAGTCGGTCAGTTGGTCGGTCGGTCGAGGTGCGAGACGGAGCCAGGCGTGGGCGGCAGTGACACGACCAGCGGCAAGCGGCGGCGAGCCAGACAGAGAGACAAAGGGCCGCGAGACGAGGCGAGGGACCGCTGGGCGCGCGAGGACGTTGGCGGAGGACCGATTGGCAGGATTCGAGGGCGTTTCAACGACGAGAGTCGGCCTCGGGGCGACTGCGGTGGGCGCTGGGAGACGAGGAGGAGGAGGGCGCTTCACGATGGACGGTCGTTAGCGGTGGCATGCTACGGCACGAGCACTGGATGCACTGGTCGCGCTGCACTATAATCGTGCTCGTAGGTACCTCGAGCGCCTCGGGCTGATGCGAGCGACAGCCACTGGCTTCAGTGAGCGCAGCGACTGCAGCGAGTGCGTTTCCCCCCCATGACACAATAAGCGGGGGAGGCACGCTGGCAGCCAATCACGGCACACCATCCCCCGACTTGGCACCCATCGTCTGTGCTGCAGCAGCTCACGGGTCCAAGCCTCTGACTGATCAGTGAGCAGTACGGAGCACTCGTACGCTGCAGCCTGCCTCCATGCGTCCCAGGTCTCCACCGTGCTCCGCCAACGCTTGAACCTCTCTGCCACCCAGCCGAGTCACCGGCCCTGACTTGCCTGAACAAGACCTACGAGTAAATGCAACCTTCTGCGCTGTCGCTGTCGCTGTGCCCTTGCTCTGCCGCCGGCCCCTGATCCCGGCACCGTTGCGCTGCCTTGCGTCGCACTTCATACTCGTACGTGACAATAACAATAAAGGGGCCATGGCGACGCCGGCGCCGAGGTCAGTCGACTATCACTCCACCACGGTGCCGACTCCGTTCATGAGAAACGGCTTGCAGCCCTTCCTCTTCTCTCTGCCCCGCCCGCTTGATGACCAAACACTGCCCCCGGGCAGGGCGAATGCACACGCGCCTGCAATCCCCTAAAGCTGATTCCGCCAAGGCCCCATTGCTCACCGGGATAGCAAGACGGGCTGCGGCAGTAGAAGCGGGAAATACCACACCAAGGGGGGATCCTTTGCCCTGTGCAGCCAATGCTAAACCTTCCATTGCGCAAGGTAGGTAGGGCGTGTGTAGCAATGCTAATACGACTGAATCCGGACCCAGACATCTGGCCATCCAGAAACCTGACCGCTATCAGCTTGGGAAACTGTCTTGCATGAGGTGCGCTGGAGTTGCCTCTCCCCGCATCCCTCCTCGACTCACAAAGACGTTCCAGATAGGCAGGCTATCGTACGCCACGCATGAGAGTGTCTTCCCCCTCTGTCTCTTCAATTCGAGATTATTGAGGGATGCCACCTTGTAAAGGGTATCCGTGGTGCGAGTAGACGGGAGACGGTCCCTTGGAACACTGATCGCGGTCTATACTGATCGCCTCCTACGTATACCGCGTACATTACTCCGTACATCAACGCGAACTCGTGCATGAATTCGGAAGTTGGTGTCTTCGCAAACTACCAGAGATGGTGTATGTATCAAGAACAGTTGGATGTCGTCGTGGATCGCAGAGCAAGACGGAGTACGAGAAAGCGGAGTCTCTGGCCGAGGAACAAAACAGGTGTGGTTGGATAGGATATGATTTACCAAGCCTACTCCGTACGAATACGGTTGTCCGTAGCCATAATTGAACACGGCTTTGGTCTGCATTCATGCCAAGATGCAAATGCCGTCGACTACGGGCCCTCCTAGCGCCAATCATCAGGCGCATAAACGTCACGGTAAACGCAACTGTGCCAAGAACCGATCTCATCCATGACTCTCGTCCTTTGTTGATAAAGCGTTCTGGACGTGGACTCCTTGACACCCCCATGGGTGTGGACAAGGACCAGGCCTATATATATGCCCCTCTTGTATCTCATGCTGACGGTTGGTTGGGAAACAACCACTTCTGCCTCTGAGCTTCGAGCCATTCGCCTTTCTCAACCCATCGTTGCTCAAGCCACTTCGCCAGCCCTTCATCAGTGTCTGGCAGTGACTCAATGGGGAACCGCTGGGCATGCACATGGAACTTGAATCCGCAACGGCCGCTCAGGCTCGGCACGCTCAGCGTGTCCCATATAGAGGGGGCAGCCTGGAATACTCCGTTCTGCTGGTAAGCAATGGTGAAGTCGTACACGGCCTTGACGTGTGGCGCATTGCGGAGGTGCTGAACTGTGGTGACGAAGCCCTTGGTGCGAGGATACAAGAGGTGCATCGGCTGCGGCCTGTCCGTCTTCTTACACCACGCCTGTGACTCGTCATGCTTTTCCTTGGTGAACCGCGTTGCTTCGCTGAAGCTGATGAGCCCTAGAGGCTTGTTTTAGACCGCGGCCAGTGCGAGTACTCGTACGTACGAGTATGGGTACGGCCAGTCACTCACACGTAGGGTAGCCGCCGTGGACAATATGGGAGAAGACACGGTCCAGTTCCACCTTGTCCTTGAGCCAATTGCGGCTCACCATGGGCATGCCCATGGCCCAGAGGCCCCATCCGAGAAAGGGCACGATTCGGAGCTGGAGCTTGGAGAAGTACCGGCAGCGGCCCAGCATGTGCGACCCTTGTGCGAGGGCCTGGATCATGTAGAAGTCAGACCAGGCGACGTGGTTGGCCACGACGACGGCCGACTCCCCGGCCGGGAGCCTGTCGCCGGAGCAGACAATGTCGGCGCCGTTGAGGCGCACAAATATGAGCTGGATCCAGGCCCATACCGACGCCGCAATCCGGGACGAGGCATCGTAGACGAAGCGCGGCGCCAGGAGCTGCAGCGGCAGCAGCAGCGACAGGGCGATGTCGGCGAGGAAGAGGTACAGAACCCACGGCACGGTCAGGGCAAGGCCCCGGAGATGGGTGGCGGGAGAGCTGGGCATGGCAGCATCACGGACTCACTCAGACTCGGAGCTGCAGGGAGTGACGACGACAACAGAGGGAGTATCGTTGAGCCCAGGCTGACAGAAGCTCGGCTGCACGGACACCCGTTCGAGGGATAGACAGCTGCCTCTAGGAGCCACCTGCTACCGGCCCTACGGCGCTTGAACCCGCATGACGCCATGATGCGAAGGTGCGTTGCAGAGCCGTGCTATGTACAGCCAGTGACGGCTTGGATTGGATCCAGGCCTCCCCGCCCGGAGGGTCGAGACACGGGCGAAACGTGGGATGCGAAGAGCTGCCAGGTGGCCAGGGCGGCAGGTACTGTACCTGTACTACGAAGTACGGACGGACTTGAGGGCTCGCTTCAGTGATTGCTGAGATTGATCGCGGCCCTCGACCTCAGCGAGCGGACGCACAACAGGGCGAGGCATAGGCTTGTGCCAGAGCGTCATGACCTCACTTCCGGGACCGATTACGCTAATAACGTGAAGCTGACGTGCCGTGACGCGGTAGTTGCCAATCAATGTAGATCAAGATGGAGGCAAGAGCAAGAGGCGAGCGCGGCGGCCTCACCTCCACCCCGCCACGTCTCGGCTCAATTCGAGCCATCCATCCTTTCCTCCTGCATCATCTCTCTCACCGGTTCATTCATGCTCTTTGACAGCGCAAGCTGGTCAGCACATAGCCTCGTCTGCGCCAGGCCAAAGGATCACCGGGCGCGCAGCCGTGCCCCGTTTCAAACTCTCCAGCGCTGCGCTTGACGCGCCCCCCGGCGCAGCCCAGCACTCTCTCAGCTCTGTCCACGTCTGCTGGTCCACGTCTGCTGGCCCACGTCCCAGCCCTACTGCCCGCTTTCGTGGCCCGGCTTGCTTGTACGACGAGAGCCTTAACAGGTCAAACCGGTATATTCCCCGCGATTTACCCGTTTGTCGCGCTGCAACGGTCCCGACGTTGCCGATGGTCATTGCGACCGTGGCCGCCCGCCGTCACACGAGCCACTGTGCGGTTATCCTCTCACGGTGCTCTGTCTGACATGATACATCAGGCACCGACCGTCCGTTGTGCGGCCGCTCCACGCTCCACAAGCGCACACGCGGGACGCTCCTCTCCGCCGGGACTACCCCTAGGATCGCCAGCCCGTCATGTCGTCCTCGCTGTCCCCGGGGGACCAGTATGGGAGCAACCGGTCACAGAGTTCCCCGGACGCATCTGGTGGCCAAGAAAAGAACGCATTGTCACCCCTGAATCTCAACTTCTTCAAATCGCTCACGGACAAGCGGGCCACGCGTGGTGAGCCTGAATGGAACCCCTCGGCTGCGCTGTACCGAGATGGCCACTGACGCCAACATCAGAGGGCGGCAACCCACCCAAGCGACGCGGCCCAAAGCCCGACAGTAAGCCTGCCCTCACCAGAAGACAGGAACTCAATCGGCAGGCTCAACGGTAAGCACGCCCCGCCAAGTGTCCCGGGAGATGCTTCTCTGACCGACGTGCTCTTCGCGCAGAACCCATCGTGAAAGAAAGGAACTCTACATCAAGGCGCTGGAGGATGAAGTGCTCAGGCTCAAGGAAATATACAGCAATGTTTCGCAGGACAAGGACAAGCTGGCCGACGAGAATAAGCAGCTGAGAGACATACTGGCGCAACACGGGATCCCATTCGCCAGAGGGAGCGGCCTGGACGACTTGACGAGCACAAGTCCTGGCAACAGCTTTGCACCCGGGTCCCACAGCACATTCTCGCCGTCGCAGTCGACTGCGGCCTCAGTCACTTCCTCGGGCCACCCCAACTACCTCCAACCAGGGACGGGCGAACAAATGCGCCGGCCGCCAAACGGCAAAGGCGTCGACTTTGAGCAAGCGGGCATTGACTTCGTCTTAACGTACGATAATTCCGCCTCCTCAAGAGCCTACCTCTCACCTCCCCCGCAGTGAGGGACGGCGCTCCGTCACAGGGACGCGAACTGCTGCAGGGTGTACAAAGATCGGGTGTGCTAACGACTGCGGTTTTACCGAGGATCGTGTAGACTCGAGAAGCCCTGCATGCAGCACATGCCGTTCCTGCTTGATAGAGCCACCGAGGCGGACGGCGACCCATGCGGCCATGCGCTGATGGCGTCGTGCCCCCCAGCGCCTTTCGCGAACCTGACGGCAGACACACCGTTCGGGCACACGCACACGCACGACCAGGGGGACGGAAGCAATCCGGGCCAGGGTACGTGGGAGCTTAGCAGGGCCGACCTGGCCACGCTGCTCGACCTGAGCAAGAAGCTGGACCTGGATGGCGAGATCACGCCGGTCATGGCTTGGGGGATGATATTGAACCATCCGAGGTTTGCCGACTTCAAGCCAGAGGACTTTAGAAAGCTCGCGGAGGATCTGGGCAGGAAAGTCCGATGCTACGGGTGAGTTCGCCGATTGCGTCTGCTGCAACCAACTGAGTGCGCGGCTGACTCGACGGGTACAGATTTGGGGCGGTCATGGAAGAGTTTGAGCTGCGGGATGCGTTTGAGAGCGTGCTGCCTTGCGAGCCGGAGACTGCGGTATACTAGGATGGCGATGGTTTTATGGTGCTGATTTACTGAACTGGGCGAGGCCGTGTGGTAGGTATGAAACGGGTGCTTGTTAGCGGTGCGCCGTGGAGTTTAGCTGGGACCATGTATTTTTGCACGAATACCAACTCGCAATCTTGACTTATTTGCCCCGTAAGACGGTGCGAACGCTGCCGATAAGGGACACGCCGACGAGATGGCGTGTCGCGCGAGAGGATGCGTTTCGTTGGCGACGCCGTTAACATGCCCTAAGCAGCCTGCGCTGGGGGAGCCGCTGGTGGTGAGGACTGGCGCCAGCTGGTGCCAGCTGGCGACGCGGGGCGTGCAAGTTTTCGGCAGACTGCCCCACACCCCACCACAATTTCGATTCTACGCTGGAGGCCAAATTCCCACGGCGACGAGGCTTCACTTTGCGACGATCGAGACCCCCGACATCCCCCATCTCGCCCGTTCTAGCTCGCTTGTGATAACCGCCAGAATGGCCGACTCACTCGACTACATCAAGATCTGCGAGAGCTGCCCGCCAGGCGATGGCTGGGGCCCCAGCGTGACCACCGACACCACCCTCAACGGCGTGCCCTATGCGCCCTTCTCCAAAGGCGACAAGCTGGGCCGCATGGCCGACTGGACCTCCGAGGGCAAGGACCGCGAGCGTGGCGGACGCATGCAGTACAACCGCAACTACAGAGGTAGGCTCCGTGTGCATCCGCTGCCGGCAGGACGAGGGAGCAGCATGGGCTAACGAATACACCAGACCAGCAGGTCTACGGAGCCAGCCACGCCGTTACCTTCAACGCACCGCCCGCCGAGGACGAGTCGGCCTTCTCCCTCGTCAGCAACACCCGAGACTCCACCAAGTCGAGATACGGCCGCGGAGCCATCTTCACCCGCGGCCGCGGCCAGCGTGGCGGTCGGGGCGACTCCCGTGGCGGACGCGGCGGCCAGTTCCAGCAGACCGGCGGCCGCGGCGCGCGGCAGACGTACGACCGCGGTGGCCGCCCCAGCCAGGGTGCTCGCGGCGGCCGTCGCTTTGGCTGGAAGGACTACGACAAGCCTGCCCGCAATCGTGATGCCAGCATCAATATCAAGGCCGATTGGCAGCTGCTCGAGGAGATCGACTTCAACCGCCTGGCCAAGCTGAACCTCGACGCCGACGAGGGCGAGGACCTGGAGGACTACGGCTTCCTCTACTACTACGACCGCTCCTACGACAAGCAGCCCGTCAAGGGCGCCGAGAAGAAGCTCACGGCCATCGACCGCGCCGCCTACAACGTCACCACCTCGTCCGACCCCGTCATCCAGGAGCTCGCCGACCGGGGCGAGGCCACCATCTTCGCCACCGACAGCATCCTGTCCATGCTCATGTGCGCGCCCCGCTCCGTCTACCCCTGGGACATCGTCATCGTGCGCCAGGGCAACAAGATCTTCCTTGACAAGCGCGATAACGCCACGCTCGACATGGTGACGGTCAACGAGAACGCCGCCGACGCGCCCCTGGATGCCGCCGACGGCAGCAAGGACGTCGTCAACCAGCCCGCCGCCCTGGCCGAGGAGGCCACCTACATCAACCACAACTTCGCCAACCAGGTCGTCAACGAGAGCGAGTCGGCCAAGGTGGACATGAGCCAGGCCAACCCCTTCTACAACGCCTCCGAGGACGCCGACCCCCCCGCCAGCAAGGCCTACAAGTACAGGAAGTTCGACCTGTCCACCAACGAGGAGGAGCCCGTGTACCTGGTCGTCCGCACCGAGGTCGACGCCGTCCAGAAGAACGCCATCAGCGGCGAGGACCAGACCATGACCATCAAGGCGCTCAACGAGTTCGACAGCAAGGCTCAGGGCGCCGGCGGCGCGCTGGACTGGAGGAGCAAGCTCGTCACGCAGCGCGGTGCCGTCGTGGCGACGGAGATGAAGAACAACAGCTGCAAGCTGGCCAGGTGGACGGTGCAGAGCATCCTGTCCAAGTCGGACGTCATGAAGCTTGGGTATGTCTTGTCCTCCCTGCACTAGGTCACGCCCTCATCCGTGATGATTGCTAACGTTTGCAACCCCTTCAGATTCGTCTCCCGCGTCAACCCCCGCTCCAACGACAAGCACGTCATCCTCGGCGTCGTCGGCTGGAAGCCCCGCGACTTCGCCAACCAGATGAACCTGTCCCTCTCCAACGGCTGGGGCATCGTCCGCACCATCGCCGACATGTGCCTCAAGCGCGAGGAGAGCGAGGACGGCAAGTTCGTCCTCGTCAAGGACCCCAACAAGTCCATCCTGCGCCTCTACGAGGTCCCCACCTCCAGCTTCGACGAGGACGACGACCACGAGGAGGAGCACGAGGGCGAGGGCGAGGGCGAGGGCGCCGACGAGTAGACGGCTGTTGCCGCTGCTGTCGTTTTTACTTTGCCGGGGATGGATCTGGGCTGCTCGTGAATATAATGAGTGTGAAGAGTGGCCCCGGGTATCCCGGGCGTGGCATGTACCTGTTGCGGCGCTACGTTAAGATGGCGGCTCAAAATAGAGAATCTCATGACTTTTTTGCATGCTACTGCCTGCGCTTGACGCGGTGAACCACGCCGAACTGCCTGGCCCGTGATGGCCTCACCGCCGTCTTGGTACGTCCCCTGCGCCGCCTACCTCGCTTTCTGGGCTCCTCGCCCATCGAGCCCCCAGACGTCAATCTACCTACCTACCAAGAAAAGAAGCGTGCCCTGCAATCCTGTGCCTCGTGCCCCAAGCTAGCCCTCCCTTCGAAATGAGCAAGTCCTCCGGCGGATCTCCACGAGCCGCGCGAGGGTTGCTTGTCCCAGACCAGACAAGTGTTTCCCCCCGACAATCGCAATAGTTGGAATTCACATGCCCCTTGCCTCTTGCTTTCCCACAGCGTCTTCGCTCACCCGCTCTGTCCATCCCGGCCAATGTCAAGTGTGGGCGCGCTGCTCGCGCTCCATGGTTAGTTATTTGTCGACCTTCTTCGACGCGCCGGGCAAGAAGCTCGACAGGGCCGTCCTCGAAGTCGGCGCTGCTCCGTTCTCGGCCGGGCGCCTGTCCTGCTCGCAGGGCCAGCTCCTCGCGGCGTTGTTCCTCTCCTTCAGGCCGATGTCTTGCATGGCGAAGGTCGTGGCCGCGCCGAGGCGCTCGAACTCTTCTCGAAGGTCGACGCCGGGGCCCTTGGCCACGCATCGGGACCAGCTGCGCTTGGCTGCGAGGCGGAGGCAGTGCGACAGCGGCCAGTCGCGGTGCTCTGAGCGTTTCATTTCGTGGGCTTCCTCCTTGAGCTTGGTGCCTTGCTCCTCGACTGAGCCCACGGGCACCACGTCTCGCTGACCCCTGGGCTCAGCGGGAGAGCCGTAGCCGCCTCCTCGAGACGCTGCAGCGGGTTGGGACTCAACAGAATGATATATAGAAGGGCTTCCGTATGCCGGCGTACGTTCATCGTACCCGCGAGGCGGATACTGCCCATGTGAATTTCCAACAAAAGACGTGTCATTGAACTCGGTTCGAGCAACGGTGAGTGACTCGAGCACATAGTTTCGAGCAGCCGGTGACAGCGATGGAGTATGATAGGAGACCGCTGGTCCGCCCGGGTTGTAGTAGTGAGGAACCGTTGGTGGGTGCTGATACGCGCGAGGAGCCTGATGCTGCGCTTCAAATGATGCGTTTGCCTGCGCTTGGCTAGCATTATGATAGGCGAAATCGTCCCGAGGAGTAGAGGCGTGGCCCATGTACGCCACTGGAGTTACCCGAGGAGGCGGGAGGCTCCTGTTGAGTATCGGGGGTGGAAGCGACACAATGTCACTGGCCAACGGCGGGTGGAAGGTCCTCAACGAGGGGAGGTATCCTGACTGCCGTGGATCGGGCGCTGAGCGAACCGGCGGCAGAACATTGTTGAGAGGGCTCTGTTGGTGAGAGTACTTTCAACGCTTCATGGAGCCATGTTCGCCGTTTGGTGGGACCCTTGGCATTTCGGCCAGGATCTGGGCAACATCTTCAATCTCCGTGCGCGGAGAAGCAGTAGGGCTGATGGCGTCCCTTGCACGCTTCTTCGGCCGGTTGTAAAAGCTGGCAGCAGCTTCGCTCGTAGGCATGTGCTCCTTGCCACCCCAGTTGCGGTTCTCGTCCCACTTGTCGTCCATGTTGGGCGACACTGTGTCCGTTTGTGGGCTGACTGTAGGCGAGAACGAAGCTGGAGTCGCTCTTGAAGAGGCAGCTCGAGACTTGGCGCCTCTGCCACCACGGCTGCTGCCCCGATCCTGTCCCCGAGCCCTGCCAGCTGTACGGCCTCCTCGACTGCCTCGACCCCTACCACGTCGAGACGCCCGGGTCTTTCGACCTTTGGGAAGAGATGCTGTGTTCCAGTCTACTTCCTCCGGATTCAGAACATGCCGCCCGTCGTCTTGCAAGCGGTCCGCGTAAGCACACACCTTGCAGACGGAGAGTTTGCATTCGGAGCACTTTTGTATCATACCGCAGCGCTGTCTGTGGCACATGTCGCACTTGGCGGTGGAAACGTTGGAGGCGTCCCATCCATTGTGTATCCTCTCCGGCCCGGGAAGCTGCAAGACAGGAGCTGTCGGAGAAGCACGAGGTTTGTTGATATCCTGGGGACTCGTCACAGCATCGTGTCGGGTTCCGCCAACATGTTGTGAATGGGCAGCAGCGTCTTGTTGAGCAGGAGCTGGATCCTTGGAGCACTTCACGCCGCTGTTGTCTAGGTCACGACCAGGCGATGACTGCGACTCTGCGTTGGCCAAGTGAGGCTGAATAGCCCGATGATTCTGTCCGTCAGGGGCCGCCATGACCGAAGAAGCGATGCGTAAATTTAAAGGCAATGCGCCGAGTGTTGTTTGTTAGAAATGCGTACCTGGCCGCGCAGCAGCGGACTGTAAGTCTCGTCAAGTCCAAGGTAAACCCAGGAACTACCTAGAGTCGTACTATTGGTGATGGAGTTGTTCAGGTGCGTCTCTGATCCGACACGTATGTATATATGGACGGGCAAGGCTTCGCGCCGCCAAAGGATGCATATATATACCCGGAGCGTCAATGAAAAGATGGCTCTGAGCTTTCAGAGGCAGACGGTGATCCAAGGAGAGGAAGGGTCACGGTGAGGCCAACTCAAAGATGCAACGATGCAGGACACGACGATGCAGATTCACAGTGCAGGGGAACAGAGGAAACAGGACCAGCAGCACGTAGGAGAGGGTAATCAAGGCAGCAAGCACGGTAGAGGCGGTCTGGTTTGCAGTGATTCAGCGCAAGCTATGAGTTCCAACATGGGACGAGCCGCACTTCGTCAGAGGAGCAGCGTCGACCAGCGGTTGAACAGCTGTTGGAACAGCATCGCTATTCAGTCCCCCAGCGACGTCGAATGGGTCGGCCCCGCCCGGGCTTCGGGATTGCGGGTGATCGATTGCCGGTGTATGTGATCAGATGCCGCGTGGGCTCTGTCGATGCCATGCGAGGCGCAGCAGAGGAAGACCCCTGCGGACAAAGAGTGATGTGATGCAGCCATTCGAGGTACTTTTCCCGGCACCCCGGGGAGAGCGCAGCGACGAGCTGTTCGTGGGAGACGAAGGGCGAGGCGTGTTGGCCATCGTGGCTTAAACGGTACCAGTATGGCATTGTTAGGCCAGCATTGTCAGGTTCACATCGCAACGTCGCACGGGTCTGCTGGAGGAGTGAAGTACTCGTACTCGTACGAGCGGGTGCCTTAGGCGCGCGCGTAGGGCGCAATGCTAACCGGCAGGAGCGACGGCAAGATTCACCGACAGGCGTCGCATCATGCAGGGGAGCGCTCGGAGCAGTCCGTACGGATATACCCGTGCCTTGTTGCTGTATCTCGTGACAGGAGTTTGGACGAGGAGCGCGACTCCTGCATGCATCGCGCATGTCACAGCGCACAGCCTTGCTGCCGCGGCCGGTATTGGCACTGTACGGCACGAGAACTCGTACTGGAGACGAACCAGCCGCCACGATGCACTCACTGGCAGTCGTCAGCCCGCGACGCGCACCGACCACGCACGACGACGTCGGCGTTCGAGAACCAACAACATGGACGAAGACAGATGGCTCCCAGAGGACAGCTCCGCTTGGGGGCGGGAGGGCGCCTCGGGTGCTCGGCATGCCTGGCCCCAGTCGCCCCAGTCGACCAGATTCGTAGGGGGGGAGGCTTGGATCAGGGCTGAGGTCCCCTGCTTCCCTCGGGACATGGCCGTTGCGTGTCTCACGCCTCTGATCGGCCACGTCCGAGCGAGATTCCGCGGAAATAGGAGGCGGGCGAGGACTGGCTGTACGAGTACGGACATTCCATGGCCTCGGGGCACGCGAGGGCTGCGGGTTCGTCGGGGCATCGGCGCAATGCACGCCTGGTGTTGAGGTTGCGAACGACTCGTCGGCCGGCACCCGTCGTCGTCATCAAGGCGGATTCAGCCCGACCACATTGACTTTGACCACTATTGCGTATCCAGTTTAGGCGCCACGCTCGTCCTCCCTCTGTCCGCCCTCGCTGCCGCTCGCGAGTCTCGTCCAGCTACGAGTCCCGTGCCGTCTGCCATCACCAGCCCGTGGAGACGGCCAACACCTCAAAAGCCGTCCCAACAGACCAACAAGGCTCACCACAGACCAATCTCGAGGCCGCGTTCCTCCCGCGACACACCTTGACACGAGTACTCGTAAACACACCCCGGTTGCCCGTAGCCGTGCTGTGCCACTGTGGTGTTCCACCATAAGCCACTGTACAGGTACCCACATCTCGGTCGACGGCCTGCACCGTTGCTTGCACTGCCAGGTTCCCACCTCATCTGCTGTCCGGGTCTCAAACAAAAAGCCTTTGCCCTCCTTTGACCGCCGTCGCGCGAAAAGTCCACCCTGCCAACGTCCCCTACTACGTCCTCTTCGTGCCCTCGACCACACACACCCGCTCGCTGGCCTGCCTGCTCGCTCGCTTGCTTCACACGCCCGAGTCGCAAACCTCGCCAATCTCCCAAGCTCTATCCTCTCCACCGTCGACATGTCCAACCAGGATTACTACAGCGGGCAGCACCAGCAGCAGGGTGGCTACCCCCATCCCCAGCAGCCGCAAGCTGTAAGCCGACCGCCCCCGTCGTCGTCGTCAGCGCCGTCGTCGTCGCCGTCGCCGACCTGATGCCAGCTGCAGCAACATCCCGCTGACCCTCGTCTTTCGCGTTTAGAGCTACGGCCCTCCCCAGGGCGGCTACGACAGCCACCAGCAGTACGGCTCTCCCGCGCCTCAGGGCTACGGCCAGCAGGGTGGCTACCCGCCTCCCCAGGGCCAGCCCCCGATGCAGTACCAGCAGGGCCCTCCCCCCCAGGACGAGTCCCGCGGAAAGAAGGGCGGCAGCAACAACTGCCTCATGGCCTGCATAGCCGCGCTGTGCTGCTGCTGTGTCGCCGAGGAGGCGTGCGAGTGCTGGTACGTCAACGCGTTGCCTCTGCCTTTGTCTTCCGCCCATGTTGCGACGTGATGCTGACTCTGAATCCACAGCATTGACTGCTGCGAGTGCCTCTGCTAAACGCGCCGCAATACACCCCGTCACGCGGGAGAGGGAGCATTGCTGGGTGGTGACGGCTTCGTACACCCGCGCGACCGCTCTTTCGTCGGATTTCCGACTACTTCACATCACCGGCACCGTCTTCGCCGTCGCCGACGCAACCTCATGAATCCCGGTAGCAATGGCACAGGCGGTTATGACTCTGTCGCTTCAGAACCAGTCTCGTTGCAGACTCGACATTTTTTCTTTGTATTCCTGCAGTCACTCGTACGGTACCTTCAGATGTCGCATGTAACGAAATGCTGCGAAGCCCCATCCTAAGGCAGGGCTATTGGTGGTGATAGGGGGCCATCATTTACAGCAGGAGTTGATTGGTTCTCTTATTTTGCATCTTGTTGCAATACCATGCAATGACAGGGAAACAAAATCATTGGTTTTCACGTGAAAAGCCCCATCCCTCTCCGGCCACACTCAAGAGTCCAGCTGCACGTAGTTGGCCGGGAAAAGCCCCGATTGCCCCTTGTAGTGCCCAAACCACCAATCCTCGTCGGGGAACTCCAGGTTCGTGACCTTTGCATCCTCGGGGAACGACAGTTCTGTAGGCAATGAGTTAGTGGCCGTTGCTGTCCTTGATCAAATGCATTGGATAACCCACCATTGTCTTCGGCTGCTTCGTAGTCATAGAGAGCAGTGGCTGTAGAGCCTGCGCCTGCACCTGCACCTGCCGCATGAGCTGGCTCTGGCTCCGGGGCCGCCGCGGGTTGCGGCGCAGCGGCCGGAGCAGGCGGCGCGGGAGCCGAGGCACCGTGAGGCTCATCGTCGACAAGTTCCACGTAGTTGCTCGGGAACAGCCCGCTCTCGCCCTTGGAGTTTGTGCCCATCCACCAGTCCTCATCCACCATGTCAATGTTGGTCACGTAGTCGCCCTCAACCAAGTCGATTTCGTTGTCCTCGGCCTTGTCGTAGTCGTACTGAATGACGGCACGCTTGCCGCCCTGCTCAGCCTCGTGCGCCGTCCCATGCGCTGGCTCAAAGGCATGCTCGGGCACAGAAGCAGCTGCTCCTCGGGCCATATGCGCCGCCTCCTCCTCATCAGGGAGGTCATCCTCCTCGGGCACATCGATCTGGCTGGGCCGGACGGGAAGCGGCGCCGGGCGCTCGTCGGGCTTCTCCAACTCCGTGTGCGCGCCACGCGCGACAGGGGCGGCCACACGAATTGGAGAAGAGTCCCTCTGGTCATCAACGCCACGGTAGTCCTCCTCTTCCTCGACCTCGTCTTCATCCGGCGCCGCGGGACGGCTCGGAAGTCCTGGGAGCGCAAAGCTGCCGGGTGGCCTCGAAGTGGCAGGGACCGGTGGTGGCGCGGGCGAAGGCGAAGGCTCGTCTTCCACTGCTCTGGACACAGGAGGCGCTGCAGCCGATCCCATCGGGGGTGCACCTTTGAATCGATCCTTGAGCGCAGATACTCCTCCAGCAGGCTGGGCTGGCTCTTCCTCGGCGCTCCTTTCCGCCTCTCCTGTGATTTGCCGGCTTACATCCTCCGGCTCGCCCCGAGCGAAGCCGGCAGTTTGCACCGGAGCCCAACTCTTGCCACTGTATCCGCTCCGCCACTCACCGCCGCCGCCGCTCGTCTGGGCTGCAACGGGCGAGGTAGCGGACGGTATACCACCGCTGCCAACGTCGGAGCCGCGCTCCTTTGCCTTTTTCTCTGCCCAGAGCTGAGCTGGAGTCTTTCCTCCCTGGTCAGCGAATGTTCGACTGGCAGCACCAACAGGAGCAGCAGCAGGGACACTTGGGGCCCCAAAGCCAATGCCACCCGGGGTTGGCGCTTTCGTGCCCGTAAAGGTTGACGCCCCCCCGAACTTGTTGGAGACCTTGGGCTTCGGCAGAGAGGTAATGCGCTCCGACTGGCTGGGCTGGGAGAACGCAGCGGCTCTGGCGGCCACCGGCTTTGGGGCAGGAGCATCGTCTGTTGGCTCCTCCTCGGCAGCAGGCTTCTGAGACTTTGCACGGATTGCAGCAATGTCAACCTTGCCGATCGGCTCGT
Source organism: Tolypocladium nubicola (assembly GCA_024340505.1). Classification (NCBI taxonomy): domain Eukaryota; kingdom Fungi; phylum Ascomycota; class Sordariomycetes; order Hypocreales; family Ophiocordycipitaceae; genus Tolypocladium; species Tolypocladium nubicola. The sequence continues at coordinate 25,015 of JALHCA010000258.1, forward strand.
ATGCTCCTTTAACGGGGGCCGGCCGATCATCGTCATTTTTCTTTGCCGCGGCTCGAATCGCAGCAATATCTACCTTGCCCACTGGCTGGTAGCCTCCCCCGATGACATCGCTTGAGCCGTCGCCCTGGCGGCTGCTGCCAGAAAAGCGGGAAGGTTCCGGCTGCTGCTTCGTGAGCTCGGCCATGTCGACTTTGGTTGGTCGGTAAGCTGATTCGACCTTCTCAATCTGAGTTCTCGTGACCTGGGGGGCATCAGCACCCCAGCCATCCTCGTCGACATTTTCATCCCTCCTGCTTCGAGCCGCGACGAGAGGGTCGGCAAGGCGACCGGAACTAGACGCCGTCGGGGTGAAGACGGGCTTCGACTTGACGGGAGGGGGCGCCGACGGGGTGGTGTAACCAGAGCCGCCAGCAGAGTATTTCGCACCGGAAGCATCGGAAACCTTTTTCATAATGGAGTCGGTCTCGAGGTCGCCGTCGGAGCGGGCAGTAATCTGAACGTGGTATCCGTGGAGCACTTTGGCAACGGCGGCCGTGTGGCTGGTGAAGTAGCCCTTTGTTCGCTCGGGAACACCGCCTCCGCACCATGCGATGAGGACGCATTTGGGGAGGGCCGTGTTGGGGTCCTTGACCTTGACGAAGGCGAATTGGATGCGTCCCTCGTTGAAGTCTTCGGTCAACTCGGCCAGTTCACCGTCTGCAGAACGTTAGCGCTACGGCGCACTGCGCAGGAGGCAGCCGGGGTTGGGGTTTCATACCGCCTGTGCTCTCGACCTTTAGTATGCTCTCCTTGGCGCCGCTGTCCTGAAAGGCGCTCATGAGAGGTGCCTGCACCGAGAAGAGAGCCCATTGCGCATAGGTGGGTGAGGCGGACGACGGCGGAGGGCCGCTGACAACGCCATTGTAGCTGCTTTTTATGGACGGCCCGTTGATCGATAGGTTCAACGACGCCATTTCGAATAGATGCGACAGCCGGCTGAGAGAACGGCTGGTAGCGGCGGTATTGGTTGTTGAGGAGCTGGGGCGACGGTGACGTTGCTGGTGAGGAGCTCCACGACAGTGCTTTCACTTGGCGGACGGCGAAGTGCTGGACGTGGCGAGCTTCCCCGCTGGCGCCGATACGAAAGTCCAAGCGATGTGCAAGGTAGACAGCTAGAGCACAGCTGGGACGGAGCAGTGCAGCGACGAGAGGTGGGAGGTGGGACTCGCGGCGAACGCAGTACGAGGCCAGCAGGAGGTTTGCGGACAGCGGACAAGCTCAGCTCGGGGTCGGCGACGACGTTGACGTTGACGTTGCAGAGGCTCGCTTGCTTGCGCCTACTGGCGGGGCGCCCGCTTACGCGCATAACAGACAGCGCCGCGGGGTGGCTGAGCAGCAGTTAGTGGGTCATCTATTCTCAAGCAAGGTGCTGGTGCCTGACAGACGCCCCCTCGCCCACTGGAAGAATGGAAGCGTCGACGCTGGAAGACCGGGCAGCCAGTTAGGTAGGTAGCCGGGCCCGCCAATGCAAAGCAGGCAAAATGACGCAAGGCTGCTGTGCTCATCAGCAAATGGAATCGACCCCTCCTCCCGGCGCTTGGCCCCCAAACTGCAGTGCCCCGCCAAAATTCAACCTTGCCCGTCTGTGATCCCATCCTCATTCCAACCTGATCAATCAGTCGGATTCATCGCACGTGCCTTTGCGCCCTCCAGCCCACGATGTCGACGATTACCGAAATCACCTCTGGCGCCCAGTGGGAGCAGCTACTGGCCTCTGTGCCGGCGTCGACGCTCCTCGTCATCTCCTTCCATGCGCCGTGGGCCGCGCCGTGTGCCCAGATGGCAACGGTCCTCTCGACGCTGGCCTCCGAATACCCCGTCACCGAACCCCCGAGCACCGCGTGGGTCTCGATAAACGCAGAGGAGCTCAGCGAAATTAGCGAGACATACGACGTCACCGCCGTCCCGTTCCTGGTCCTATTGAGGAACGGCCAGGTCGTCGAGACCGTCAGCGGCAGCAGCGCCATCAAGGTCAGGACGGCCATCGAGACGCACGCCCGCAGCGACGGAAAGGCGCCATCTGCGACTGGCGCGACGAACGGCATCGAGCACACGGGTGGTCAGCCCAAGGAGGACCAGAGCAATGTGGACCCGGAGAAGCAAAAGGAGGAGCTGTTCAAGCGCCTGGGGGATCTCGTCAAGGCAGCGCCCGTGATGCTGTTTATGAAGGGAACCCCGAGCTCTCCGCAGTGCGGCTTCTCCAGGCAGCTCGTTGCCATCTTGCGAGAAAACTCGGTCAAGTACGGATTCTTCAACATCCTGGCCGATGACGAGGTGCGCCAAGGCTTGAAGGAGTATGCCGAGTGGCCGACCTACCCGCAGCTGTGGATGGATGGCGAGCTTGTTGGTGGACTGGACATTGTAAGTTTGCTGTTGACGAGCCTTCAGTTTTCACGCTTAACTGACAACTGGGGCCAGGTCAAGGAGGAGCTTGGGAACAGCGAAGACTTCTTCAAGCCATACAGCGTCAGCGGCTCCGCCGATGCGGCCGCGGCATGAGTCGGGCCTGTAGATTACAGCGATGTCTCGACATCCACCTCGCAGAAACTGCACGGCAGTTTAGTCTTGTGCCTGACGAGGGGGTTGTTCGAGGGTGGATCTCTGGGCAGCCATTTCCAGTTCGCATCGGACGGAACGGCTAGGTTGAGGTGTACTACTGAGCCGAGGCGGTCCGTGGGGATGAGGATTGGACCTTTTCGGTGTGGATCATAGGCGGACGACAAGACATTCTCGCCAGCAAAAGCAGTTGTGAGGAGGACGGGGGCTGGAGTGAGTTGCCGCGATACTGATGAAGACATGACGGAGTTGGTGCAGAACCACATCAAGGTCGTTCGTCTATTGACGGGCCTAATTCACGAGGGCGTCTGTTGCCCTATTCAATGCTTGCTTGCTTCAATATCAAACACGGGGGGCAGCCAACATGTTCCCGAGTTGAGACATGCAGTTCACCAGTTTCGCTGCAAGTGTACGAAGTACGAAGTACAATAGCAAACCTAGATTCGGCACTCGCCGTGCCTGCCGGGTGGGCATGCGGGGATTTGCGCAATGTCGACGGGTGCGGTGAGAGGCATTTCAACGGCTGACAAATGTCTGAGAGGCGCGCTCCCTTCTCGCTAGTGTCTCCATGTGACTCACAGCAGGCGGGATCGACTCCGTTACTGTACCTACCCGCAACAGTCCCCAGGAGTGAGCCTCTGCCATTGGCGGGATCAGGACCTGCAGGGGGTTGCGCAAGGGTGCTGGACTTCCACTGCAAGACAAACGTTGGTTTAGGGTAGTACAGACGTTGGTGGAGGGTCGTCCTCAACGGTGGAGGAACACCTGAACCAACATTGAACATGGAGGCAGAATATTTTACAATGTTTCGTGTACCTGTAGAGTCCTGAAATGGTCTATTGTTGCTCCGGATGAACAATCGTTGTTGGGGACATGAATGCTGAGACATCTGTCACAGAACTGTAGACCACGTAGACCACGAGTGCTCGTACTTGAGAGATGTTACGGCGCCATGAACTTGGAGGATGTTGAGCGTTGGAAAAAAGCACAACCACGGTCTGCGATGCACTCTATTGCCACTTGCCCAAGCTAACTTTAAGACCTGAGGAGCTGTGGTATCGCCGCTCGGCGTTTTTCTGGCGTCTGACCGAGTGCCCCAGAGGTACGGAGCAGTGCGCTCGTAGGTACGTATCATCGCCCACTGTCTCCGGCAGCCCCACCATCTCAGCTGGCTAAAAGTATCGCGAACACTGACGGGTTATCAGGCTGACGTCGTGCTCCAACACTTCCGTCTTCCTTCTTCTCCCATCCCATACTTTTCGTCGCTCACCCGGAAACTTCCCTCCTCCTTCTGTGAACAGCTCGTACGGCGACACGAACGGACCTGCGCCATCGCACTACGCATTGACTGGACTGCGCGCCTCGTCTGGATACGCAGCTGCTCTTAGCTTGGTCCGGAATTGCTACTGCTCCAGATTCGCCTCCCGCCTCCGCGCTTCGCAAGCCAGCTCTACGTCGATTCCACGAACATCGCTTGCGCGGCTGGAGAAAGGTCCAAACGATCTCGCACTGCTGCGTGGGCGATCGGCTCCCACAGTCACAAGGCAGGTTGCGGGCGCAGGACTGGGCTCGACGCCACCGCCGTGGACCATCCGCACGGCTCGACGCGAGAGGTGAAGAACTGTGAGACTCTGCAACTGAGCCTCTGGCGTACTTCAGTATATACCGCGACGATTTGCGACGACGCAACCTCCACCACTACCTGTTCCGACTCCTGGCGCAGGCCACGCAGCACCAGCCCAAGTATCACGGACGGCGTTCTGCCCCTTGGCGGATCTTAACTCCGAACCATCGCGCCGACCGAAAGCCCACCATAGCGACGGCCCAGGCCTCACGATAGCATCGAAATGTCGCCTACTCCGCCCTCCACCAACTCTTCTACCGGGGGCCCCTCCCCCCAAGAGCAGTTTCGGGTCGTCAGGAAGAGGAACCGCGTGCCGCTGAGCTGTTATCCTTGCAGGACAAGAAAGTGCGTCAAGGCCACCTAACCCGACTGAATGAGCGTGATAGATTGCTAACTGGTTCCTAGATTGTGAGCTGAGCCAGTCACCGGTATGCGCATTGTCCATTGCTAACCCCCGGGTAGGAAATGTGACAGAAGCCATCCATGCAGCAACTGCACCAAACGCGAGGGCATGGGCACATCGTCATGTTCCTACGCGGCACCTGCGTCCCGCAAGAAGAATCAGAACCAAGGAGACTCGAGTCCGGATGACATGCAAAATCGTATCGACCGTCTGGAAGGCCTGGTCTTGTCCCTGATGCATAACGGGGCCAACGTCGATTCCGCCACCGCCCGAGTGAGCACCTCGGTCTCCCAGTCTGTGACTGACAGTGGCTCGTCTACCAAGATTGAGCAGGAAGAAGCGGCAATGGCAGACGACGATAGCGACGTTGACGACAGCCTCGCCACGTCTCTAGGAGTACTGAAAGTCGACACCGACAAGGGCAAGTCCATGTACTTCGGACAGGAGCACTGGCACCTGATTCTCGCCGACATTGCCGAGGTCAAGAACTACTTTACATCACATAAAAAGGAGTTGGAGACGAGCTACGAGCGTGTCAAGTCGTCCAAATCCGTCACAGCCCGCGAGGGACCAACCCTGCTGCTTGGTGCTGTTCCTGCCTCGGAACTAGAACTACGCTCAGAGTTGCCGTCCAAGTCTAGTGTCCTTGCGCTGTGCAGCCGCTACTTCAACTCGATGGACAACGCCGTCTGCATCATCCATGGGCCTACGTTTTTGCAGCAGCTTCGCACGCACTGGCAAGACCCGTCCAAGACGCCAATCATGTGGTTAGGCCTCCTCTACTCGATCCTCAGCCTCGCGATGCTGAGCTATCACAAAGTGGGGGATGAGCCTCCCGAATGGAAAGGCCGAACGTTGGAACTCGCCTCTGAGTTCCGGCTGCGAACCGTACAGTGCCTCATCAAATCCGACTACACGAAGCCCGTCGAATACACCGTCGAGACCATGATTCTCTACGTCTTCGGGGAGTACTCGTCGCGGTGGGATGCTGACCTTGGCTTGTGGTTAATCATCTCCTTGATCACGAGGATAGCTTTCCGCATGGGATACCACCGCGATGCGAAGTGGTTCCCTTCACTCACACCTTTCCAAGCGGTAAGTAGACGGCAATTGATTCAGTCGAGAATTCAAAGATCTGACCAGACGGCAGGAAATGAGGCGAAGAACGTGGGCGCTCGTACGAATGTCTGATGTCATTTTCTCACATCAGTTGTCCTTGCCGAGCATGATATACGAGCACGACTGTGATACGAAGCTGCCGAACAACATATTTGACGACGAATTCCACCCTGGGATGAAAGAATTACCGCCATCTCGGCCCAACACGGAGGCGACACCAATCTCGTACATGATCGCCAAGGCAAGGCTCTGCAATGAGCTGGGCAACATTCTCCAGGCCAGTAATAGAGTTGGGCGACACGTTCCCTACGATGAGATTATACGGTTCGACGCAAAGCTCCGGCAGGTGATGCAGGAGCTGCCGCCCCATCTTAAGCTCGGTCCGCTCGAAGGGAGCCAAGAACCCGTTACGTTGATCATCGCTAGATTTAACGTGGACATTTTGTATCAGAAGATTCTGTGCTTGCTGCATCGAAAATACATATCCCGGGCGCGGCAAAAACCGAGGTATGCCCACTCGCGCCGCAGCGCCATCGAAGCATCGCTGCAAGCAATGGCCCATCTACAGACGCTTCACCGCGAGTCGCAGGGCAACGGTAGGCTCCGAGCTGTGAGCTGGTACGTCAAATCGATAGCAACGAAGGAGTTCACCTTGCCAGCCATGCTTATTGTGCTGGACCTTCACTACGACAACATGGCGGCCCAGTCGGGGGCGCTTCAGGACCACGACGGCGCATTCCTCTGGACTCCGGAAGAGCGATCCAAGATGATTGGCGCGCTGGAGGACGCAGCGAGCATCTGGAAGAGCCTCGCAGACTCATCGATGGAAGCATTTAAGGCCTCCAAGATCATCGAGATCATGTTGCAGAAGATCAAGGATCCGGCTCAAAGTGCCATTGCCCCCATGCCTCCACAAGCGGTTCCGATGTCGACCTCGGGGCCGAACCTTAACATGGACCAAGCCCCGGACATGGGCCAGGGCATCATCTCCCCCGATGGCTTCGGGGACTTCAATCCCGGAATTAGTCCTTTCTCGAACACCAACAACAGCGTCTTTATGGGGATGGAGTTTAGTCTGCCGCCCCCGAATATGGGTGACATGCAGACGGACGGCTACAACACCATGGGCCCTGCGTCCCCGCTGTCCATGTTCACGAATCTCGGCGGCAGCTCTGGCACTGCAGCCGATTTGACGGCGGCGAATTTTGACTGGGTAAGCACGTCACTGGACAGTAACGATATGTGCGATTACTGACACCACGTACAGAGCGCATTCGAGAATTACACGCAAATCGCAAACTGGGGTGTGGACCAAAGCTTCCAAATCTACGGGACAGGAGATCAGTCATCTGAGCAAGAATCTGGTAATATGATGAACGTGCAGTAAGGAGCTTCACTTCACTGACATGTATTTTTACGATGCTATGGGTAAACGGGCGGGCACAACTGGGGGCTGATACCATAAAGTATATGAATTTTGAATATGACAACTCCTATCTGCCAAATGATGCGAAAGTCAGTCGACCAGTGATGAGCCTTGTGTTTGCGGTGACGTCTTGCTTAGTCATAGAGCCGCTTTTTGCCTACTTCGTCTACCACAGCGGTCCGCTGATTTCATGACGCTACACGCTCCGTCAACACTCGCAACATCAACAATCCGACCCCGGCACTGGCGACGGCCATGGCGGGAGACATCAAAGGAGGCTCTTACATGAAGAGGAAGCCCTCAGAGCCTGCCGGCTCCTCCAGCCGGCCCGCCTCCAAGAGGGCAAGACTCGCCGTACCCGGCGAGGAGAAAACCGGAGGCTTCGACGCTGAAGCCCCCAATGACTTGGCCTATTATCTCCCAGCGGAGATATGGCATCACGTTTTCACACTTCTTCCTCCAAAGACACTGGGCAGGTTGTTGACTGTCAACAAGCTGTTCCGCGCATACCTTGACCCTTCCTCTTCGGTGGAAGTCAAGGGCCCCTCTTCTTCCTATCCCATATTGCCGCCGATGAAGCCCGATGCCATCTGGCAAGCTTCACGGCGGGCCTTCTGGCCGCATATGCCGGGGCCGCTGAAAGATAAATCAGAGGTTGATATGTGGCGCCTGTGTTGCTCGCGGACTTGCCAGTTTTGCAACTCCCGTGATCGCCCAGTCGCCGGGAAGACGCCAGATCAGTGGAATCGCGGTCCCGGCGCCAAGGGCGTGTCACCCGTGTTTCCCTTTTTTGTCGTCTCCTGTGGCAAATGCCTCTCCAAGAGCATGGTCAAGGTACGTTTTGCTCCGCCTCGTGCGCGCTGGCATGTCGCTTACACCATTTTCACAGGAAATAGATATCCTTCTCTCACCTTCGACGCCTTCTTTCCTTCTGGCTGGCCTCCCGATGGTGTTTGTGACTCCCGAATTACATGTCATACCTCCCCAGGTCTTGTCCAGCGGTGCAGGGCCTCTGCAAACCCAGGTTACAAAGTGCTTTTACTTGACGCAGATCAAGGACATCAACGCCGAGTTTGAAGCGGTCAAGGCACTGGGCTACGCAGCTGCGGAGGAATGGACAAAGGGTCTCGAAGCCCGCGGAAAGCGTTCACTTGCTGATGCTTCTCGCTGGGAGAGGTGGTATCTTTCTGGCGGCGTACATGACATGCGCACCTCTCGGCAGAGTCTACAGGCGCCACCCCTGAAAGACGAAGCGGCTTCTTTCCACCTGTTTCGCGATGTGATAGGGTTTCCTCAGCTTGCAGAAAAGCTTGGCGCGAACCATTCCCCAGCTGCTAAGCCAACTGGAGGCAACAAGGGTGCGTGGACCTTGATTCACGTTGAAGGCGCCTTTCGCTGACGCTTGCTAGACTTGACAAAGATGAGAGCAGAGGCGACAGATATGCATCCGGGATCTCGCCCCCGCCCTGGGGGACAACAGAGACTTACGGAAGGAGAGGCGACCGAGCTCAAGGCCAAGAGGAAGGCTGAGATAGAACGCCGAGCATTGGTCCTCGAGCCGCCCATGTCTGCCAGCGTCCTCGTGCACGCCCCCTCCTTCCAAGCAGCCATACAAATTACCACGCCACTTGATGACAAGGCCTGGGAGATACTGAAGCCGCGTCTGCTTGACCACCGAGAAGCCGCCGAACAGCGAGAGAGGGAAAGCGTTGCAAATGCCAAAGCTCGCCAGGCTATCGCCAAGGCAGCCCGGCCCAGCAGCCCAGTAGCTCAGCCAGAGAAAAAAGTTACCGACAAGGATTGGGATGAGGCTCAAGGGCCTCTGCGGGCTAAAATATCAGATTTTGCAGACGAGATCATCCGAGATGCCTGGAATAATGGGAAGAAGGTCTCCAAGAAAGAAGCCTCCAGATTTGCCGTTGACGTCTTGCTCTTTGTCCGCGCAAGATTTTATGCCGACGTGGCGGCGGAAGCGGCAGCAGCACGAGCCGCTGGCAGGAAACCCATCACTGACCCCCCTGAAGGGCCTTGGACGCAAAGGCTGACTCTGGAAAACCTGAAATGGGTCTTTGATATGAAGATCAAGCCATACACCGATCGGTATCGCAAGGAGCTTTTCTTCTGCAACGGCTGCGATGGCAACCGGAAGGCCTTTGGACTCGAGTCAGCCATACAGCACTACGCAGCAAAGCATACGGCAGTCCTTAGTGTGGGCGATGTCGTTGTTCACTGGAGAGCGGAGTGGCCAGAAACCTCGATGTTCGATCCGGATCCGAAGCAGAAAAAACCTCGGCAACCTGGTAAGACTGCCAACACCCCGTCCGTTGGACCTCAGCCTTCGTATGGCCACAATGGCTTCAATGCCCTGCCGCCAGCGACCTATCCGCCATACGGCACTCCTCTCCAACCCTATGACTGTGCGGCCCAGGCTCCAAACGCATTACCGACCCCTTACCCGGCTGGAGTCGCACCGCCAACAGGTTATGCGGGATCATACCCACCGCATGCCCACGCACCAGCGTATCCGCTGTACCCGCAATGGCCACAGTATGCCGCCCCTTTCCACACAGGGCAGCCGAATACTGGACATGCTGAAGGTCCGGGAGGGCCATCGAATCGATCTGCCAGTGTCCCCCGCCAGGCTGAGCGTGCAGCCCCAGCCGCTACCCCGACAGTCTCGACCTCCATCAGCCAGCACAATGATCGGCTGAGGTTCATGACAGAGGTTGTGGAGGAAGTCTGGACGGAGATCTCGCACGTCAAAAACCAGCCCGCTGATGCCAAAGCCCTGGATTTTATCCATCATGTTACCACGAGATTCGAGCAACAGTTTCAGGAAGGCGCTCCATTGGACATGTTCTTCAACGCCATATCGAGTCGCAAGGTCGGCGCATCAGCTCGCATTCTGAAGGACCTGCGTTGTAAGACGTGCATGCTGCGCGATGAAAATGGCCACAAACGAAGGAATTTTCATTCACTCGTGCAACACTTTGTGGCAAAGCACAGCCTCAATAAAGATTGGCGAGTGGACATGGTATGCCATCCGGCTATGGCAACAGTGTCGACGTTCCGAAAAGGCTCTGGGAATCACAAGAAGTCCCTTGCTTCGGTCGCCGAGGCACTTCCGATCGAGCCCTCTGGCGGCCTGGTTGCTTTTAAGCAGCAGCGCTCGAGGGGCAAAGAGCCATCTCAGGAGAAAGCCAAGGTGAGCGACGATGATAATCGGCGGGATTCGTCGAGCTCTGAAAGCTACGAGCCGGAGCCCAATGCCGAGGATATCACGGTCAAACTCGAAAGTTCCGAGCCCAGAGGTGCTCCCGCTCCCGCTCCAGCTGCGAACGGGAATGGTGGGCAGCTTGATCCGGTCATTCTCGATCTTGATGACAGACCGGTCCTTCAGCCTGCAAGTCTTGTTTACGGGAGACCAGACACCCCTCGCCGACCTCTGCGAAAGCAGGATTCATCTCAGCGAGATGGACACCGGGCACCAAGGACGACACAACCCGATCTTCGACCTGAAGGCGTGAAAGCGCGACGTGCGGCGGCTCTTGCAGCTCCTGCGCAGCAAGTGGATGGCGCATTCGAGATGCTTGATAGATTTGAGTCTCATTTGGACTCGCAACATGGAGCTCCTGCTCGCAGCGAACCGGCAAGGCGAGAGATGCATCAAGACCCGGGGCCGCGGGAGTATCCGCCAAGGGACCATACCCCAAGAAATGGATACGCGATGGCCCACGAGTATCCAACAGGTCGCTACAACGAGCCGGCTCCTCACATGCTGGCCAAGCCTGAAGATTACCCGCATGGTTGGTACGGCGGACGGAGCCCGCGGCCGGCATATCCCCCTGCCTCTTATCGGCAGGGAGGGGAACACGTCGCCTACCGCAGCTACCCAGATGAACCACCAGCTCGGCGGCTCCAGCCCGCCGAGCTGTACGAACTCGTCGAGGTTAGAGACCCTCGGGGAGACTACTTCATCAAGCTACCGATCCGGCGAGACCCCGGGGCTCTGTATCCACCCGAGGCGCGCGGGATGGAGCCGTATCCTCGCCACGAGCCCGCGTATGCGCATGAGCGCGAGGCGCGCCAGCCGACAGTCTACGAAGACTACCGCCAGCCTCCTCTTGCCCACGCGCCGCAGCGATTATCCTCGGCGATGGACTACGAGGAATATGACCCGCGGTATCCGGCATCCGGCGGCGGGAGCGCGGGCGCCGCGCCGCGAGACCCCCTATACCAGGAGCACAGGCATTGATTGTAGGATATGTAGGGCGCGCGCGACTGTACGATGTTTGGAGCTGTAGAGGCAAGTCGGGGGAGTCTAGTGTAACTGGCCATCGAGAAGCGATGCCGATCCGTATTTGCATAAACTGTAAGACAAGTGTAGAAATACAATGTTTGGTCATTGGAGACGAGACGTCGCGACGAGTCGAGTGATGTTAAGTACGAGTCCAACCCCCCCTTCCCCTGCTCCTCTCCTACGAGGCCTGAGTGGCATTCCGTATTTCCACCGCTTCCATGCCCGCCCTCCGTCGTGTTCACGCACAATCCGAGACAAGACAGCTTATATCCGCCACACGGGGACACGGCCCTGCCTCCTCCCGTCTACTCCATCACACAACACCCCCCCC
>JALHCA010000259.1:0-15322 GCA_024340505.1 Tolypocladium nubicola
CCCCCCCCCCAGGTGCCGCGATGGGCGGCTTCGACTCCGTGGGGACGCTGCTGGCCGACATCGCGACGCTGCTCGCCGACGGGCGGCGCATCCTCAGCCTGGCCGACAAGCGCCACTGGGGGCCCGACGAGCACGAGCAGGTGCGCGCGCTGGAGCAGGCGCTCGACGAGGCCAAGAGGGACTTCCAGGAGCTGTCGCCGCTGGTCAACGGGCAGTCTCACTACGAGCACGATCGCAAGCGTAGGTGGCTCCCCCTCTTCTGCTTTGATTCTGCGGGCGGTGCTGACGCGTGCCGCAGACGAGTCCCTCGAGGAGCTGAGGGCTCTGCGCGCCGGCTTCCGCGCCCACGTCCAGAGTCTCAAGGACTGGAGCCGATCCGGCGGCCCGATCAACCCCGTCTGGGTCCGCGACACGCACGCGCTGCAGCGGGACCTCCACCGGGCGCAGTGCCGCGCCGCGCGCCGCATCTTCACCTCGGACAAGGAGTCGTCGAAGCGCTGCCTCGGCGCGTTCCTCGTCCGCCGCCTGCAGCGCCGGGGCCCGTCCGACCCTCGGCGCAGGCAGCTGGCGGAGCTGGCTATGTGCGCCAAGGTCGGCGGCTTCGAGCGCTTCGGCGACGAGGACATTGCCTTTGTCTGCGACTTCTGCGACGGGCACCTGGTGTGGGAGGACCTGGAGAGCGTGCCGACGACGACGACGCCGACGACGACGCCGACGAACCCCCCGTGGCAGGCGACCGGGACCACGCTGTCCGGCCCGCGGCAGAAGCCCGTGGTGTTTGCGCCGCTCGCCGTCGCGAGCCACATGCCGCCGCTGCACGGCGACTGGCTGGCGAGGCTGCTGTGTCCGTTCTGCGAGGAGGCGGCGCAGCAGCCGCGGGACGACGACGACGACGACGAGCCGTACCGCCCCGACCACGAGTTCGAGGACGTGGCGGCGCTGCAGGAGCACCTGGAGTGGCAGCACGCGGCCGCGGCGTTGCCAGTCGCGCTGCCCGCGGCGCTGCCGTCGACGGATAGCTGTCGGATCATGTAGGGCGCCGAGGAGGAGCCATTTCAAGCATACTGTCATAGCCATGGACGCGACGGAGTTTGGGAGTCCGGGGGCCACTGCAGCGGGCCACAGCTTGTATATACAGCGTTACGAACTTGACGACACGGCAGTACAGATTGGGAGGAAGGAATCATGACCCAAGACATTACTACAGTCGCATATTGTACATAGACTGCTACAGGAGATGCCGCGGATCTCGCCGTCGTAGTTTCTTTCTTTCTTTCCCTTGGCCGCCGTGCCGAGAGCAATATGTACCAGAAACACACACGCCGCCTCCGCTACTAGAAGAAGCGCAGGTAGACAAACAGCAGGACGACGAGGCCCATCCCCGCAAACGGGCCGTACTGCTTGAGCAGCAGCTCCCAGTTGATGCGCACGGCGGCGCGGCGGTACTTTTTGCTGTCGTCGCGCAGGCGGCTGCTGATCTCGCCCATGCGCTCGAGGCTGTCGCCGCGGTAGAGCAGGTCCTCGATGTTCTTGGTCATGACCTTTGTGACGTCGCGCAGCTCGTCGTTGAGCTTGTCGAGGTTCTGGGCGGCGCGGGCGTCGGCGTACGTGGTGCGCGTCTTGGCGATGAAGCTGTCAAAGTCCATGAAGGCGTAGGGCCGCAGCTGCGGCGAGTGCAGCTGCGCGGGCGGGTGCATCGTCGCGAACTCGCGCGCGAGGTCGGCCAGGTAGGTAAAGGCCAGCTTGCGCGGGTACGAGCGCGCGCAGATGCAGAGGAAGACGACGTCGGCGTCGACGAGGTAGTGCAGCGTGTAGGCGCCCATCTCGATCGACGCCTGCGGCTCCGACGTGCGCGTGAGTTTGCGCAGGACCTGCCGCGTCTGGGCCTTGACCTCCTTGAGGTCGGCGGCCTCGGACTAGAGCGCGTTAGGGACGGGGGGGTTGTGGCATCGCGGGAGAGGGGGGTGGCGGACCTGCTCGTCGTCGACCGAGGCGCAGAGCATGAGGCCTGCGGGGGTCAGCGGTGTCTGCGCAGGGGGCCTCGCGGGTGCGTACCATCCAGCCTCGATATTTGCGTCGAGCGGATCATGTTGAGTGGTGTGTGGTGTGTGGTGTTTGGTGTATGCCGTCGACGCGGATGGGCGTATATCGTCTCGGGCTTCGCTTCCGCCTACGTGGCAAGAAGGGCTCGTGCTGGGGCGACCTGTCCGCCGTCGCACGGGCTCGCCGGCGTGCGGGCGACTCGGTCGAGGATGTGCGTGGCGCTGTCGCTGCGGACGGTGAGGCTGCGGGTGGGCGTCGCGGTCCGTCGGCTGGTGGATGATCGTGTGTTGGCGTGGGCTGTTTGCTGGAGGCGAGGAGACGTGGTGTTGAGGCTGTGGCGCACAGGGATCGTGTGGCGCTGCTGGCGCAAGCTTCACTGATAGCAAGCTTTAGAATTCACACTGCCGAACAATGTCGCCAGATTTTGCCTGTCCTCCTGCAAATTAGTTTTAATTTTTAATGTGTATATCTGCATCGTAAGTATCTAGATCTCATCCTCCTCGTCATCGAAATCGTCCTCCCGTCCCATCTCGTACAAGATCCTCCCCCCCTCGCCCGCGCCGATATCCGTCTGCGCATCAAAGTACGGCAGCACGATCCCCTCCCTGTCCCGCCGCTGCTTCTCCGTCAGGCCCAGGTCGAACGTGCTCTCCGGCTCCTCCTCATCTCCTGCGCCGTCGCCGCTCGGGGCAGCGAACACGCGGTGGTCCGACAGCAGCGACAGCCGGCCCGGCGCCATCCTGGGGCCGGCGGCGGGCATCAGGATGAACTTCTCCGAGGCGGTCCTCCCGCTACGCCGCCGCAGCTCCATGTCGACGACGACGCCCCCGCGGTCCGCGTCGTCGCCCTGGGTTCGGAGGCCGATGATGGTGCCCTCGCGCTCCTCTTTGAGGCCCCATTCGGGCTCCTGGAGGGCTCGGTTGCGGGCCCCTTGCCGCTCAATCTCCTGCTGCAGGCTGGATAGACGCAGGATGGCGGTGGCGAGATGGCATAGTATCGTGAACGGATGGGGCTCGTATTCGCTAAACGTCCGGGGCAGAATGACGGGGACGTCGGTGTGGTAGACGGATACGATTGACACCGCGGGCGTGATGATGCTCGACAGGAAAGCCGCCAAGGACCCCGGGTCGGTGGATACGAGGTTGTTTAAGGAATCGATAATGACGACGGCTCCTGATTGCCATGTGTGAGCACAAGTCACAGCGCAGGTCGTGTCGCAACTCACTCTGTGCGGGCTTGTCTTTACCCTGTGCCGGGTCAAGGACGGGGTAATGGGCCATCAGCTCATTCCTCACCGTCTTTAGATCCCGCCCGGCAGCTTTGACAAAGACGTCGACATCCCGGGGCTTCTTGAGCGTCGCAAACGACAGAAACACCACTTTCGTCCTGGCGATCTGGGCCGAGTCAGCTCAACCCGGGCTCGGGAGATACAGCGACCGTACCTTTGCGCGTGTGATGACCTCTGATACGAGCGGCCGTGCCGTCTGCTCGAGGCTGTCCAGCACCAGCGTCAGCGGGCTCGCGGCGTCGCGCAGGTTCAGGAGCTTCTGCAGCAGGAGGAGGCTGTGGGAGCGGGTGTGGGCGCTGGATGCGGGCGCCATGCTGTGCGGCGAGCCCGGAGCGTCTCTCGACGCCTCTGAGTGAGGCTTTCGATCGGGACGATTGAGACGGCTTGGAATTAGAGGCGCCGGTTGCGGTTTGATCTTGGGCGTATGGTGGTGAGAGCTTGAAGTTGGATGAGAGATCTAACTTCTAAAGTTCTAAGGTTGAATTCGCCCCACATCAACGTCGTCAGGAATCACCACACGACGGCATCACCAACCTCAGCTCGTGACGCGCCCGCTCAGCCCAAACACGGGTGGCCCTCATTTCGCGTATTTGCTTCCTTGAAGCTGGCAGCCCCTGGGAATGGACGCCGTAAACCCTCCTCGGGGCGCCCTCCCAGTCGAGCAGTATCTCATTGTAAGCCACGTACTCATCGAACCAGCCTCGTGAGAACTCATGTGCACGCCCGCACCTTCGTCACATCTGAGCGTGCGGACGGTCTACTCGGCGACGTGCAGCAGGGAGCTCGACCGCGCAGATGTAGACGATTACGGGTTTCATTCTATCGTGCGCCGCCGTCGGGCGCAGTGTGCTCGTCGTAGACCGGGAGGCATTCAGACAACGATCTGTAGCTACTGTTCCGCGACGCCAGGGCAACAACGTCAAAAACTCGTTGATCAGGCTGTACGAGCTGTGTCCCTGGTTTGCTGCTCCATGAGAGGGCCCATTCACGAGTGGTATTTCTGGGAAGTGCACGGACGAGCAAACAGTACAAGACCAGGGGAAGATGATGCGAGAGTTACTCCCCTGCCATGGCTCTGGGGACCACCCGTGCCGTCACGCTCATGAATCAACATGGCAGCTCTCAATACAAGTCCATGCGCCGCCACAAAAGATATCCAAAGGTGCAACTCCGTCCAAATCGTCAAACATCGCTGTGCCAATCGCCAAACCAACATGTACACGCCGCGTCGGCGCCCCCTCCCGTCACCGCCGCCGCGCCTTGAGCTCCTCGGGCAGCTCGACCTCCCACTCGCTCTCGAACTTGGCGTCGAGGTGGCCGTCAAAGTCGCCGGCCTTGCGCCGGCCGTGCGCGTCCCACGCCTCGGCGAGCCACTCGGCGTCGTGGCGGCCAGCCTCGAGGTTCTCCGCGTAGGCGGCGCAGTCGTTGCGGAAGCTGTCGTCGCTCATGAGGCGGGCGAAGTCGGGCCGGGCCTCGGGCGTGTCGGCGTCGATGATGTGCTGCTTGTCGGGGAAGAGGGACAGGATCTCGTCCTTTGCCTGCCGCTCGAGGACGCTCCACGCCAGGGGGTTTGATAGGATTTGCTGCGTGTGTTGGCCGAGGGCAGAAGACGCGGGCAGGGGCAGGGCTTACTCTGAGGTCGGCCGTGGCCAGGGGGGATTTCGGGCTCGTGAGGAGCGTTTCCACGTCCCGCTGGGACTTCTTCGCCGGTGCCTTGCGCTTGCTCACTCGCGAAGGCATGCTGTCGATGGATGGTGGTCGATGGATGGTGGTCAATGATGGTGGTCGATGAGATGGTGGTGGTGAGTCGCGACGACGGCGGGCGAGGATTCACTTGACGTTGATGGTGTTGATGTGGGTGTTTTCGATATGCGACGATGAGGCTGATGACGACCAGGGAAAAGGCAAAGAGCGGCGGCGACGTGACACGGCTCGGAATGGTCTGTCGACGTGGTGAGCGAGGATGTGGTTTGTCGGCGACAATACGATTACTTGCGCATCGAGACGATAAAAGTGGGGAGCGTCAATATGGAGCCGTCCCTACGGAGAAGCCGCCCGCCGAGCTGGATTGTAGATGAGATATGCCGTCATTGCCGATTCAATGAAGACAATAGAAATCTCAAAGGCTGTTGGCGTTGTCCTGAAATGCGGCGAGCTTCGACATTAGCACCTACCCTGTACTCGTACATGGCTGTAATATCGTACATTGACGCCTGGCAAAAAGGGGCTGAATACCATACAAGTCCTGGACATTCCTTTTCTCTCTTTCAATCTGGTTGAAAGCGACATTTGTGAGCCTCACATGTTACGAGTGTTGCAGCCGCCCGAGTCGGAAAAGCTGCAACTGACTACTAGGCGCCGAGTTGACGAATGCTTGCAGGGTGGTGCTTCCCCAGACCATATACAAACAAACAGGTCTCCTCGCTACGCGAACCGGACTAGAGAATTCAGAGGCGAGCAGAATTGTCGAGCTTCACTCTCCCAACTGGGAAAGATGTTGTTGGGCCATCCGCATATAATTGCCTCGAATCACCATGTGCAAGATAGAAATCCTTTTGTTGGACCTTACCTCTGCACCAGACTACTAGTTCTGAGCGTCGGACACACCTGACACGTACAGAGAACCCTCGACGCAGTGCCTTTGCTCACTTACCCACGTGATGTCTTTCACTACCGGCATCCTGTTGCTCCGACGACGTGTCGCTTTGAGATGGGCGTGCCATCGGCGGCTATTCTCCTCGACCCCGAGTCGTCCTATTTGCCGTAGCGAAGAGGCTTGCATCCGCGACAATATGCGCAAGTTGGGCCATCGCATATGGAGGTTTGCCATCTACCGCTGCACCTACGACGACGACGCCGCCTGGCGCCGCTTCATGGACATCGCCAACGCCCGTGTCCGACAAGACCTCTCCCCGGACACGTCCGACGTGCCTGAGCTCATCGACAGCCTGCACTGGAAAGTCTTCGACGACCGCGCCCGCTTCGACGGCGCGTCCAAGGACGAGGCGCGCCGGCACTTCCTGTCTTGGTGCGACTCCGACGAGGCAAAGGCCGAGCAGTACGGCGAGGGCGCGGCGCCGCCGGAGCTCAAAACCATGCGCCGCAACGGGCCTCGGTACTCGTTCTGCGTGCACGTTGCCGCCGCGTCGCTCCACAGCGTCGTATGTGAAGGGCCGCAGCCGCCGGAGCTGGACTATCGCGGCATTGGCTGGGCCAATCTGATTGATTCGGAATGGGAGATGCCGGACCCGGCGACGTTTGACTATACAACGGCCTGGACCCTGCTACTGACGATCCGACCGACGACGGAGAGGAGCCTTACGAGGGGTGCCGCTTGACCAACGTTGGGTGGATGCGTATTGGAGCGCAGAACATGGGCGTCTGGGGCTACTCTACCTTTGAACACCCAAATTTGTACGACATCTTGTATCGCCGGCCACCGGAGGTGTGGACAGGATGAGAGCCGGGCTGCTGCAATCGACGACATGTTAGGGTTCTATCCTGCTTTTGAGAAAATACAAATGGGAGCGACAAGGCGCTCTCCTCCACCGCACTCCCCAGTCCTCCGCTACAGCGCCTCCAACTGTCGGGCTACCGCACGGCACTGTCTTCTGCGAAGCGGCACCATCTGCTCGAGACATTCCAACGCAGCCCTGGCCTCTCTCTTCGCTCTGTGGGCGCCATCGGGCAGCCGGAGCATCCAGGCCCGGATGGTCTCGACGGCCCGCTCCTCGTCCTCGACGAGCGCGGTATGGAACCTCATCAGCGCATCAAAGTCCACCCCCGAGACCTCGAGGCCGCGGCCGATGGGGAGTGTTCGACCGGGACACGCAAGCGCGGCGTCCGCTTTGCAGGCCGCGTACGCCCTTTCGTACGTCGCCTGGCGCTTCTCCAAGTACGCGAGATGTATGCGGAGACGCGGCGGGACGACGTCGTCGCCGCCGACCTGACTCCTCCACCCAATATCTAGCCGCACACTCTCCACCTCTCGCCGCCAATTCCACAACTCCACCTGCAGCGTCCTCAGCTCACACAGCAGCTGCTCTTCGGGCTTCTGGAATTGCCCGCCGGGACGCAGCCTGTCTACCTCTGCCATCGCGTCGCACAAGTTCCTCGCGGTGCGCCGCTGCCACTGCTCCGCCTGCAACAGCCCCCATCGCTCGAGCCACTCCTCGTCGACCGTCCGCGCCGCCACAATCCTGTCCCTCCATTGCCACATGGCAAGTCTGTCGTGGGCCACTAGGTTGTTCTTGAGCGCGTACACCATGTCCACCTGTTCCGCTGCTTCTTCCGCCGCGGCGTCGGCGGCGGCGGCGCGTGCCTGGTCGACGAGGAAAGCATCGCCGTCGAAGTCGGCGCGGGGCCAGCCGTGCTTGCGGTATAGGGGCTTGACGAGCCCTTCTCGCCACTCTGGGCCGGATACCGGGCCGCCCCCTGGTGTTGCCACGAGCTCGCGGTACGCGCGGATGATGGCGCGCAGGACGTCGCCGGCTGGTCGGCTTTGCAAGTCCTCGTTGTAACCTGTCGCTACTTGGTCTTCGCCTCTAAGACATATGGCTATGCAGTGCTTTCGAGCATCGTAGACGATGGCGCCGTCGGAAGCGTGTTCCAGAGACAGAGGCGTCATCCACGGGCGCACAGCCGCCGTGTCCATGCCGGCGTGCACCGGATCCCGGCCTTGGGCGATGAAGAATCCTTGGCGAAAGTCTGCAAATTCACCGCCCATGACGAATTCCACCTCTTCCGAGCCATCCGTATTGACGTATGGCAGGATGCTGTAGAGGTAGATGATGGAGGCATCCAGACCAACCGAGTGGCATAGTGGGAGGACAGCTTCCATGTCGTGAGGGCCCTCTGTGATCCACGAATAGTCGAGGTATCGCATGCGAGCGAACGTGTGGTAGAGCTCGAGCATCGCATCGGCAACCTCGTGAAGCTGTGCCTTTTGAGTGGGCGTGAGGTCCTCCATGATTGTGCATCTGGCGTGCTGGATCTTGGAAAGTCGAGGAAGAACGAGTCAAGTTGCCCAGGAAGACGAGCTAGGCTGGCCAGCAAGACAAGCTTCTGTCCATTTATAGCCACGCCCGGAGGGCAAACAGCGTCGCCCTTGAGCCGCACCTTGGGCTATGAAGTAGGTTTACGATGGCTCCGCTCAGTTTGCAAGCGAGCCAGCCCTCTTGGCCACCACCCAGTCCAGTCCTCTGCCGCTCAACTTTCTCGGGACCCCCGGAATGAGGAGCATGCCCTGATTTCCCGTGGCTAGCGTCGCCATGATGCGTGCTTTCCCGATGTCAGAATGGGCCTGGTGGTCGGCATTGGTGGCTCCGGCGATGACATGGCAGGGCGGCGTTCCGGGACAAAGCCTGGCATCTGAAAAGCAAAGACCATCTTCTCAACGACCACTGTCCCGCGAGTAGCAGCGAATGGACTCCTGTCGATATGGGATGGAAGGCAACAGTATCGAGAGCAAAGCGCGACCTGAAAGGAGTCCTCCGTACGAACATCCAGGACCGAGCGAGGCGAGCAAGGACAGCTGATGGCTGCAGACCTGAGGCTGATCACCCTGCAATGCAAGCGCTTTGCGAACCACATAGACGCCTTGCCGCTTCCCCGAACTGCATACGAGCCGCACACGAACCCTTCCCTGTCCATGTCGTCATCCGTGGCGTCTGCGGCTCTTGCGCAGCCAACCACCATCGAGGTGTCATGGCCTGAACAAGGCTTGCACGTCGTCAGTCCTCGAGTGAAAGTGAAGTCCCATATCAGCCCCGCCACAGGAACCCAAACCCAGCACTTACACGCACTGGCCGGAGGGTCTCGCATTTAGCCGGATCGATCCCCGCAGCGGGTCGCCCGATCTCCGCCTCGAGCTAATCCCCGCATCGTGCTATTCCCTGCCTCCCCCGCGCTTCTCCGTCTACGGCTCCGAAGAACGGATTCCACCCCTGCGATGCCGATGAAGGGGCGGTGGAGGCGGAATGGAAATATCCCACCTATGTGAATGCCTACATGACTGTCTGATTCTGTATTTCTGCGAATAGACCCTCTGGCCCTCGATTGTCGAACAACAGCAATCGTGTTGTGAATCAATGTGAGCAGCTTACACGACCGCCGCGATGACTCTCAGCCTGGGCTACAACGACGCGCACCCCTTCGCCGCGGTCACCATCACGGACCGGCTCTCCGTCCAGGCGCTCCTCCGCACGCTCCTCGACCCCCTGGAGCCCTTCTTCTCGCCGCAAAAGGCCAGGGTGAGGTGCCCCGGCGGGACGGCCGTGCGGTTCGACCAGGCCGCCGTTGAGGTCGAGGGCCTCTGCCGGCCGCTCTGGGGCCTGGCCGCCCTGCTTGCCGGCAAGGGCGACTACCAGGGGACCGAGTGGTGGGTTCGAGGCATCAAGGCCGGCACCGACCCTGAGAGCCCCGAGTACTGGGGGTACCCAAGTGATAATGACCAGCGGATGGTGGAAATGTGCCCCCTGGGTATGCGTGTACACGGCGTTTCTTGCCGGAAGGTGCTTATTCTTCCTCTGTAGGCTTCGCGCTCGCGGTTGCGCCTACGTTCTGGGATAGCTTCTCCCCAAGGGAGCGCCAGAACGTCGAGACCTGGCTCGGAAACTCGATCAATGAGAAAAAGTGCGTTCGGGGGTTGTATGCACCACCGCCCGAGGAGTCATGCTGACGAGACGCAGCATGCCCAACACCAACTGGCTCTGGTTCCGCGTCTTTGCGAACCTGGGACTGAAGAGGAACGGCGGCAAGCACTCCCAGGCGCGGCTCGACAGCGACATCGAGCACCTGGATACCTTCTACCGCGGCGATGGGTGGTCCAACGACGGCCCCGAGGGGATACACCGTGAGCTACGCGCCCGCGCCTCCTACACTTGACCCATCGGCTTACCCCACAGAAATGGACTACTACTCGTCCAGCTTCGCCATCCACTTCCTCCAGCTGCTGTACGCCAAGATCGCCGGCGACGAGGACCCGAGCCGCGCCGCCGAGTTCAGGGCGCGCGCACAGACGGCCGCCCTCGACCTGGTTCACTACTTCGACGACGAGGGCCGTGCCATACCCTTCGGCCGCAGCGTGGGGTACCGCTTCGCCATGGTGTCCTTCTGGGGCGCCCTGGCGTACGCCGACGTCGACCTGCCCGCGCCGCTGACCTGGGGCATGGTCAAGGGCATGGTGCTGCGGAACCTGCGCTGGTGGCAGACGCAGGGTGACATGTGGACCGCGAGCGGCACGCTGTCCCTCGGGTACTCGTACCCGAACATGTATGTGAGTAGAGTGCTGTTGGCTCTCCGTGTCTTTCGCAAGGGGCGCGGGCTTATACGCTGCAGATCACGGAAAATTACAACAGTCCCGGAAGTCCGGTGAGCTTCTCCGCATCTCTCAAGCTGACCAGGCTAATGGATGTAGTACTGGGCGTGCCTAGCCTTCATCTGCCTCGCCGTGCCGGAAGACCATCCATTCTGGACGTCGGAAGAAGAGCTGGCCAGCGGCGTAGTCCCCAAGGTAAAGGCCCTGAAGCACCCGGGGCACATCATGAGGTGAGCCGCATATTGCCACCGGTCAGAGCCCCTCCTGACGTCTTAAGCTACCGCGGCGGCCATTGCATGTTGCTGTCGTCGGGACAAGCGTGCGGCTACCCCATGAAAGCCACGCACGCCAAGTACGGCGGCTTTGCCTACAGCAGCGCCTTTGGCTTTTCAGTCCCCCCGGGCCTCTTGTCGCTCGAGCAATACGCGCTGGCCTCGCAGCTCGGCTTGTCAGACGACGGCGGAGACTACTGGAAGGCGAGGCGGCTGTTGGAGTATGCCGGCATCGAAGACCGCGACGGCGAGCCGGTTCTCGTTTCAAAGTGGCGGCCGTTTGCAGACGTCCAGGTCCAGACGACCCTGGTCCCGCCCACGGAGGCTGCTCCCAACTGGCACCTTCGGATCCACAGGATCGAAAGCGGCCGTGAGGTCATGACGGCCGACGGCTCATTCGCCATCTGCAACGTCAACTCCGACAACGGACGGTACTTGGACCTCTATGACGCAAGCAAGTGCGAGGGTACGTCGCCCAAGATCATCGGAAACTACGACCTCAATAGCCCTGCCGGCTGGGCCGCTGGCGCGGACGGCGCGTTTGCCGTCTCGAAAGGGGCGGTTGGCATCAAGGCCCTTGAACCGGGGGGCACGCGCCGCGCAATGCTCGTCAACGCCGATCCCAACTCCAACCTCGTGGAGAGCCGCACCACCATCCCAACTCTGCAGCATACCGTCAAAAAGGGTCAGACAGTCTGGTACGTGTCGGCCATCTACGCCAAGCCCAGTGGGGATGGTGTTCCCAAGTCGAGCTACCTGGACGGTTGGGATGCGCCGCCCACATTGCCGGGCTGGCTCAAGTCCGAGATGGACGGCGAGGGGATGTAGTCCATAGGCCATAGTTGTACGCAAGAGGCAAGTACTCGTATCATAGCACCTATAGTAGTTACATTCACAGTGCTCCAAGCCCAAAAACAGTGTCGTGTTGTCCAATCAACGCCCGATACTCGCGACCCAGTTCGGTTGACAGTGCCTTCAGCGGCTGGTGCGAAATAGGTGAAGAGGTGCGTCATTTCGGCGTTTGAAAGTTGGATAGCCGTATGGCCAGACGAATAGCCGCATATGAACTCCAGGGTCGTCTGATATTTAGCGGTATTGGGTCGGTTAGCATCAACCCTGCGAACATTCTAGCGACGTGCCCCACGCCAGTACCCCCGCATTGGAACGTCGGGGCTCAGTCGTCGCTGACCCCTAATTCCAAGGCGTCCGCTAGTTTGTTTCCCCACGTTGCACGACCTGGTGGCTCTAAACGCTAAGCAGGGTTCGAGGAGGTGGCTTGTTGAAGCATTTTTGACGCTTGAGGGCACCCATTCGTGGAAGTTGTAGCTCCACCACTGAAGGCTGGCAGCGACTTCGTGTTGTTGTTTCTTCGAGATTCCCAGATGCAGGCCTCAAGCGAGCTGATTGATGGAATTACGTGACAGCCAGTATGAAGCGATGGCTTGCGAGCTGGAAACATCGATGTTTCTCGAGTTCAGCTCAGCTGTGAGCAGCGTTGTCGAGGGACGACTGCTAGGCGACGAAGATTCGCGGAGTGGCACCTGCAGCACAGGAGGGGTAAAGGGCATCTGCCCCGAGAGACGACCAATCGTGAGCCGAGCCTATGCTTCTTTGAGCCGGAAGAGATGGTGTCGACCGTCCTGCCGATGTGACGCGCACGTTCCACCACGACAAGGGGAGGAGATGATGTGAACACCACAGGGGGAGGAGGAGGGATTATGTGAACCAAGACGCCCACGAGGACGGCGCACTTCTGCATGTTGCATCCTACGCTATTATGGGGCACGGTTCGACCCCCCAGAGGCTTTGGCTTGCTGCTTACTGCTGCAACGCCGCAAGTCCCCGGGCGTTGTTGCTTGGTTTTTGGACCTGGCCCCTCAGAGAACCAGGGTATCTTGCGGACAGTGGACACCTGAGGCCCATATAAGCATGTGTACTCGGCACCTCAGCTCACTCAATACGGGATCATCCCCTTCCCTATCCATCTCCATCGCTCATCGCAAGCTGTTGGAGCCGGAATACAGTCTCGTCGGAGTCGACACCAGCCTCGCCGAGTCTCCGCCTTCCAGGTTCCCATCAAATCGAGCCAGTTTCCCGGCGGGAGGAGGCAATCGCCCAGCATGGCAGTCATGGCCAAGATCCTGCGGTCCATCGTGCGCAACGATGCGATGCGCACCGACCCCGAGGAGATTTACGGATGGAGGGTCTTCGCCCTCGTGTGCTCCGCCTGCTTTGGCGGCATGCTCTTCGGATGGGACACCGGCGCCATCGGCGGCGTCCTGGCCATGACGCCGGCCATGAAGACGTTCGGCACCTTTGGCCAGCCCAAGGACGTGAAGTCCAACCTGGACCAGAACATCGTCTCGACGCTGCAGGCCGGATGCTTTGCCGCCTGCTTCTTCACCTCTTGGCTGACCGACAAGTACGGTCGACGGCTGTGTCTCATGGCGACCGGGGCTGTCACCACGGTCGGCGTCGTCCTGCAGGCTGCGTCGGCTGTGAACGGTACCTTGGCTGTCATGTACGTCGGCAGGTTCGTCGCAGGACTCGGCGTCGGAGCGGCCTCGACCTTGACCCCGTTGTACGTGTCGGAGTGTGCTCCGAGGGCCATCCGTGGCGGCTTGACCTGTATGTCGCGGGGACATCCGAAGCCGCATGGATCAGCGCTGACGTCCATCGACAGCGTTTTACCAGCTGTTCATCGTCTTTGGCATCATGGTGGCCTTCTGGTACGTTGTCGTCCGGGGTTGCTGGCAGTGGATGTGTTCGGCTCACAATATTTCCAGGGTTAACTACGGCTGTCTCTTGCACGTGCCTGCTCCTGCCGTCTACATCGTTCCTCTCGCCCTCCAGGCCCTCCCTGCCCTGTAAGATGGGGATGCAGCCACATCAGCGGGAACGATTGCTAACGGACCTCAAGATGCCTCATCGTCGGGATGTTCCTGTCTCCAGAAAGGTATTGAACCGAAGCAGCTATTGCGTGCGACTCACAACTGACACGCCGTACAGCCCGCGCTGGTGTGCCAGAAAGGATGACTGGGAGCAAGCCACCAGCATCCTCGTCAGACTGCGAGGGTAACTTGATGACCCGCACCTGGGGAGGCAAACGTGGACCCGTGCTAACTCTCACAGACTCCCTGCCGACTCGGAGTACGTCTCCACCGAAATACAAGAGATGGCCGACCAGCTTGAGATTGAGAGGCGGTTGACGGGAGACGCGACGGCCAAGACTCTTCTGAAGGAGATGTTCCTGGTTCCCGGCAACCGCAACCGCGCCATCATCTCGATTGTGCTCATGATTTGCCAGCAAATGACTGGTGTCAACGCCGTTGTGGGTAGCCTGCGGTTCTGTGTCTTGCCCGGCCCGGATGAGCACACAGCTGACATCGATGTCGTATCGCAGAACTACTATGCTCCTCAGATCT
Source organism: Tolypocladium nubicola (assembly GCA_024340505.1). Classification (NCBI taxonomy): domain Eukaryota; kingdom Fungi; phylum Ascomycota; class Sordariomycetes; order Hypocreales; family Ophiocordycipitaceae; genus Tolypocladium; species Tolypocladium nubicola. The sequence goes on from JALHCA010000259.1 coordinate 14,347, forward strand.
TCCAGAACCTCGGTATGAACGGCACCGACTCATCGCTGTTCGCGACTGGCGTCTACGGCATTGCCAAGACGGCGTCGTGTGCCCTGTTCCTCGTCTTCGTCGCCGACTCGCTCGGTCGGCGATGGAGTTTGATCTGGACGGCTGGTGCGCAGGCGATTGTCTTGTTCATCATCGGCATTTACGGCAGAGTCCAGCCTCCAGTACAGGGCGAACCGGTACGCTATGGCCTTGAGTGCGATATCCGCCATGTGGATGTCGAGTGCTGACGTAAAATGTCGATAGGTATCTGCGTTTGGATACGTGGCCATCACCTGCATCTACCTCTGGGCGGCGTGCGTATCGACTCGTCAATCTACACGCTACTCGAGCTAACCCGTGGAACAGTGCCTTCCAGTTCGGATGGGGACCAGCTTGCTGGATTCTCGTCAGTGAGATTCCGACGGCCCGACTGCGCGCGATGAACGTGGCAATGGCCGCTGCGGTTCAGTGGCTCTTTAACTTCATCATGGCCCGAAGTGAGGATCCTCCCGATGACTGGAGGAGCGTGATTGCTGACGGGTCGCAGCCGTGCTTACGATGCAGAATACCATGGGCAAGGCTGGATATGTATGTGATGGTGCCGCCCCTCACTGTGACGGATGGCCGGCGCTAACGACGACTGACAGGGCATGTTCTTCATGTTTGGGGGGTTCGACATCCTCATGGGCATCTTTGTGTGGTTCTGCGTGCCGGAGACCAAGGGCCTGAGCTTGGAAAAGATGGACGAGCTGTTTGGCATGACGGACACGCTCAAGAAGGTGGAGGACGAGCCGGAGCACGCGCGGCCGGCAAGCGTGCGCGAGGTGCGCGCCGAAAAGCCCGGAGGATGTCGAGGTGCAGTTTGATGCTGATGCTATTTATTACGCCCGGAGGGAGTCCCCTAGAGGGCCACTGCGCTACGCTATTTACCGTTCAGTACATTGTTGCATGTCTCCTC